>JAKRRZ010000624.1:0-18060 GCA_022627015.2 Podosphaera aphanis | reverse complement strand
GTTTAATAGCTGTCCCAATATCGAATCCATGTGCCATCGCATATAACTCTGAAGCAAGAACGCTTCTAGTAACTCTTTTACATTTAATTGAAGACCAGTGTATAATGTTGGCCTTTTTAGAATTATCTGCCAAAACCAAGACGTACCCTACTTGTGAAGAGTAGTCTTTGTTGTTTGCAAAAGAGGCATCTGTGAACACAAAAAGGCCTAATGTTTTTATGTCGAGTTTAACAAATTTTAAGCCTTTTGATGTATTGATTATTTGCCATTGGAGGCGATTGTTTAGTGCCTCAATGTCATCTTTTCCCGGAAAATTTGCTTGTGCTGCAGACGAAAGATCAAAAGATGCTTCTGGCTGACACATAGAAGCGATATAGGCGCCTCGGGCACGCTGGGCAACGTACTGTTCCTTGGTCGAAAGTTCTTTTCTGAGAGCACCTCTTGAACTTGTAATAGAAAGCCTTTTGTCTGACTCGACGATAGAAATGTTATTGCATTGTTGCTCTTGAGTTAGCGTAATGACACCGTCTTGACATAGTTTGATAATACATCCATTGAACTTGAGGGGGTGGGCTACCGTAAGCTGTTCACGGTCTTTTGCCAGGAATTGTGCTTTCTTTAGGCTGTTTTGTTCGGCATCTGCAAAGGGTTCATTTGCTAGGAACAGGGTGTCGTCTGTTTGGAGACCAACAATACCAAAATAGTTGTCGATGTTAGTCCACAACAGACAAGGATCGTAGGTTGATTCGTTTAACTTAAGTTGATTCATGTGATAGTCATGGTAGGTCTTAAACCAATGGTTTCCCGCTTCTGGAACCCCATATAACGGTTTAATAACTTTAAGGATTGAGTTTCTTGGGATTCCAAGTTCGTCTGTCAGTTCAGATGGTGCACGGATATAGAAATTGCGATAAAGATTAGTCAATGATTGCACGTATGCTTGTGTAATGTCTCTCAAATATAAGTTTGGTCCGTCACTATTTGTGAATGTGATGGCTGCGATACAAAGAATAAGACGCTGACTGACCCGCTGTATTGTGGGTGACTGAGTCAGTACAAGGTCCTTTTCCTTGTCGTTGTAAGCTTGCACGACTAGTCGTGACTTTTCAAAAACCTTACTAGTACCTTTGTGTTTTATTTCATCGACAAATCGTGAGTTGAAAATTTTTATGTCTGGATTAATGTCATCGGGATTTGTTAGTTGAAAGACGCCTTTTTCTAAAAGTCCTGTTATTTCCTTTTTCCGAGAATTCTTAAATTGGTCTGGGTCTATATTGGTATTAAGTAGGAATGTGATGTCAGCTGCACATTTGTTAACACTAGCCCGGCACTTTCGAGGTCTGCCTCGGCGGAGTGGTTGGTCTTGATATTCGTTATTTTGAGGAATTTCGGGCCCAGTTTCATGAGGGGTGTTTTCATTTTCGATAGAGTGGGAGATTTGTGGCGTCAATTCTTTACATAAATTTTTGAGTTGGGGCGATCCGAACAGGAGATATTTTGTCGAGTTCAGATTGATCTTTCTCGGAATCTTGATTTGAATTCACAAGAAATGGCTTCACGACTGTAGTGCGAAATTTGGTCGGTCCATGAGGTAAACTGATAGTGCATGTTTCACCACTAACTGCCAATAGATTATATGGGCCTTTCCATTCTCCTGATTGACCGGTATTGCCCTCTCTCCACACTAGTACCGGTGAGTTTAGTGTTAGTCTATGGATTGCAAGTGATAATGGTCCATTTCGAGCTTTGAGTGCATCAGTAATTTTTCGTTCGGCTCTGATTTTTTCTAATTCTTTCATTGCTTTTTCTAGTGCCTTTGCACGCTGCGTGATAGTTGGCAAAGGTGCGTCAAGTTTTGCCATGCGAGGGTAAGCACCGAACACAAGTAAAGTAGGGACTAAGCCATCTGGTCCTACAGAATCGTTTAAAGCCTTGAATGACATTTGAAGTGCCATATGCCTGTCAATACCTGGTATCTCTGCTGTAATTATATTGTATATGCGACGTAGAGGTCCATGGTAGCGCTCCACAATCCCAATGGAATTGTGAGCTTCAACCGGGACTGCATTAGTGGTGCTACCGACGTTGATTGCAAATTGTTCAAATTCGGTGCTGACGAAGTTCTTGCCAGCATCGTGTGTTATTAAATCTGGGGGTCCGAGGTATGTATCGATCCAGCAGGCTCTTAAAGTATCCCAGGTATGCTTTGCTGTTAAATTCCGAAGCCACCTACCGGCTTGGAATCTGGTGCCTTCGTCAACAATGTGAAGCAGTGGATTTCCATCAATGTACATAACATCTACGAAGATACAGTAATTGAATGATACCTCATCACGTAGTGTAAATTTGAACCGCCCTGGAGAGCTTCCGTATCGTTGACAATGCAAGCAGTATTTTGTGATGTGTGAGATTATTTGCCTGTGTTGATCATTCACATGGCCCGCACGTTCCAATATTTTGCTTAGTCAGTCAATTGATGGATGGCCAAAACGACGATGTAATTGTCGTAGTTCTGTGTCTGTTAAATAACATGGATTGAGACAGAAAGATTCTGTGATGAAAGATTGTAATTACAGGTCCCATACTAAGAATGCATGACCAAATCGCCTAATGATTGGGACTCTTTTCGCTGGAGTAACTAGTAGATTCTTAGTTATGAGAAAGTCTACTTGGAGTCGATCCATATCAGCTAAAGAAAGTAGAAATGGAGTGTCCACGTTTACAATGTGGAACTCAACAATGCCAATTGGCATAGCTTATATGGCTGAACCGATTGAGCTTGTATTTCCAATTCCGAACTGTACGTTAACGGAGCCTCTTGCGCGGACGTCTAGTTTTATGTCAACATCTTTTTGTAATGCCAGGAATTGAGCATAGCCTGCTGTTGAACGTTTTGAGGCTCCGGTGTCAATCATAACCCCCATAAAATTTTCAGATGTGTACCTGGAGATAGTATTTGTGTTATAAGAAAATGGGTCAGTTTCTGCACCGATTGCGGCTTTAGTGTCATCGTATGCTGTCAAAGTATAATGAGAAGCTCTATTAGATAGTTCCATTACTGTAGAGGTTGCACTGTTTAAGTTAATTTCACCAAATGATATGAAATGAGCCGAAGCTTGTTGACTATCGTCATCAATGTCTACGATAAGCTCATTGAAAGTATCATTAAATCTATCGTCTAAGGTATTTGAATGCTCATCTTCCCTCTCGCATTCAAGCATATATTGTTCTAATCGTTGCCCAAAACGATCATTATCAAAGGGGCGTGAGTCAAGTCGGTTTCTAAACATATTTTTAAATTTTGACTTATATATATCCTTCTCTTTGTCACTGTGCTTCCAAGATCGAAAACTTTCTTTACCACAAATATAACAATGTGGGGTTCGAGCAGTTTTAGCGGGATGACGATTGTACTCGCGGAGAGTAAGATTGCTGTTGCGGTATCTTCGGTCTGTAAAAAGGACTTCTGCCTGTTCGTTTTCTTTCTCGTATGCATTAATTGATGATTGTAGTTTGTTAATAAGAGCACCGATTGTATCTGGTGGATCTGATACTGCATATCTACAGGCCGGTACACCTTGACAAGCAGTAATGAGTTTATCGTGAAAATGCTCTGTTGTTTGAAGGGAGTTGCGTAGGCCATGTTGTAACTGACGTAGTTTGTAGATGAGGAGTTGTAAACATTCAACAGTCGATTTGTTACTATTTTCCGCCATTATTTTCTTTAGTGTGATACTATTCCATTCACCTAAGTTTTTGCGAAGAAATTCTGGCCCTTGGAAGTAATTGCGGAGGTTTTCAGTAACTTTTTGAAATGATAAGTTAGATAGCTCATTCGTGTAGTAAAAATCTAGCGCAAGTCCCTTCAACATTGTGGGGAAAGCCTTTTCATAAGCTTCCTCCGGGACATCTGCTCTATCGCAGATATTGTAGAATATTTTTAATTTATGGTCGAGACCTTCACCTGTTCCGCCATATTTTTTTTCTTCGGTGTAAAATTTCGCCATGTTCGTAATTTCTCTTCCATAACCAACTAGTTTTATGGGTCCAAGTTTCTCCTGGGAGGAGGTAGGAGTTTCCTGCAATGTAGCCAGCGGTATTCGTATTTCACTCCCACACGGAGCTGGCATGATTGGAGTTTGGTTCCCACTCGAAATCTTTAATCCTAGGTTTGTCATATCTGGTGTCACAGGTTTGGTGTCTGGGGGTGTGACAGAGATTGGACTACATTCGAGTTGTCGCGTAAGCTTTTGGGATTTTAAATTGTAGTTTTCAGAGAAGGTTTCTTGTATGTCCTGTAAAGTCCAGATGTGTTGTTCTTCCTCTTGCAAACATTCGAACAAAGTCTGGGCAATTGTTTTTCGCTTTGTGTTTTTCGAGATAAATACGCCCCTGCTTCGCAGGCAGTCGCGGAGAACTTGAAGTGCCCTTAATTTAATTTGTGAGAACGTTGAAATTGTGAAATCTTTAAAATCATCTTGAAAAAGATCCCACAAGTTGCTGTCCATAACGTCCTCATTTTTGTAGTAATATGCCTTGAATCTTGTGTAGCTGGTTAAATCTGCTGGGGACGCAGTGCTAAGGTTAATTCTATTCTCCCATTTGTGTTCTTCTGTTCTCCAGTCTATTGTTTGACTGGATTCCATCTTTCCCTTGATATCTTGATTATCAGACATTCTTAAATATATAAATGTTTTTTTTTTATAGAAAAATAGAAAAATAATTTGATCCAGGTAAAGAAACTTTGGACAGGCGCGAATGGGTGATCTAGGTGAGAGACTTTGTAGGCGACGGCACGCTATCAAGCTTCCAAAGTGACACTTCCTATCTTCGACTGAAATCGGTCAAATGAGGAGGGAAACGATATCCTTCCAAGATTTTTGTATTTCCTGATCTGTGCGCGCTCACTGATCAGTGTCGGGATGCTTTAACACTTTGCAAAGACGTAATCTTAATATCACGTTCTGCGGATTTGTGTTGATGGATCTTAATTCTCCTATATACGGCTAAGAAAAGAATATAAACAACACGACGCGTTAACGCGTTATACAGTCACATGATTACAAGGATGTCGTTGTTCCAACAGTTCTCCTTGCTCTGCTGGTAGTTTAGCCTAGTGGCCTTGAAGTTGTGGTTGGTGGAGCTAGCGGCGTTTGCTTCGGCTTGGTGGCCTTCTTGCGGGAAACTTCCGTCCAAGGGCCGTCTGAAGTTTCAACTAGTGGTTCAGCTATTGCCCGAGGTCGTCGCGCGGCTGAAGCAGCTGGAGGGATTGCGGCTGAGACGTTAGAAGTCTTGGGAGGTTGTCGCTGCGCGCGGGGTTGGGCGATGCGGGGGAAGACTGACTCTTGTGCCCGTGTAGGTTGCGTACTTGCGGCCGACAGATTAGTTGATACCGGACAGCCATGTCTACCTGCTGGAATGTTCGCGAACTGATCTTTAAGACCAGCCCCTGAAATTTCGGTCTCCCGTCGCAGCTTTTCGTCTGTAATCTCGTCCAATGATCTGCAGAACCTACTGATTGTAAGTCTGGCCTCTGCCATGCGCTGTTGCGGCTTATGGGCCTCGGCATCAAGGAATTAAGTCATGCTCTTTTCAAAAGAGCTGGATTGTGTGGCAGGGATGTAGTTTGATGATGAGGTGATCGGCCGGATATCGGCCATTTCGACATCTGGAGGTATCGAGCAGAGTGAGGAAGGGGGGCGGCAACTCTCGCTCTCTTGCGGGAGTTGGGGGTGATAGTGACGTGTGAACTGTTGAGTGGCGACCAGAAGAATTCTTCTGGAACGGGCGAATTTGTTCGAGGGAGAGGATATCCATTTACGGCATACATTTATGTCCATACATGTAAGAAAATGACGTATTTCGTAACTATGTTGTTGATTACAGTTGTTGTTTACATTTGTGCACGGACGCAACCACGGGGATTAAATGGGCGACTCCACACCTATTTCCTAGAGTAGTTAGTTGACTTACGGTATTAAAAGCCTAGCACTTTCGCTAGACGGATTATAATCTTCATTAGTGATAATTGCACCAATGTAGGATAAATAGTATTAACAACCTTAATTTCTTCCGCACGCACCACCAATAAAACAAAGTCCAGTGTCAATAGCTCGAGAATTTCCTCGATATATATCTTCATGCTCAAAAGGAATGGTATAGATTCTCAAATCTTCAACACGATTACCTGACAAATATGTTTCCTGCATGAAAGTGTGGACGTTGAGTTCATCGTTGCCCTCTACTGCTGCGCTTCTCACTCCTTGAAGGCTCAACCATGTGGGTGTCGAATTTGTCTGAAGAGTTCGTTACGTCTGACCCACCACAACTCTGTAGTTGTTTCAGGTGACCAGGTATATCAAAGTTCTCGATTTGTGATGCCATCAAATGTGTCTTGTCCTGAATACCTAAGTCGCTGTATAGTCGTGTCATGACGCAAGTTTATACGCAAAGCTTATGAACAAGCCCCTTTCCAATCTATCTTTAGACCTTTCGTGTAAGTACTTTCAAGATTCGCTCTGGCAGAGTTCAACGTGTGGGAGAGTATGCATTTTTCAGACTGTTTCTGTCTACCGGGCTGTTTCCAAAATTGGCCATGGTCTGTCAAACATCACTTGAGTAGAACCAAAATTAACCCGGTATCACCAATAAATGCCGTCTATTTTCCAAATTGGCGTGTCTACCGAGGAGAAACGCCGGCATCGCTGAATTATGGATGCGTCAGCCACATCTTCTACGCCTTTGTCAGTCTCAAAGATGATGGAAGTGTATTTGTCAGATTTCACCTTCGTGTAGGGGTTTTCCCATTATGCTAACACAGACAGTACAGCTCAGTGATGAAAACGCCGATTTAAAGATTCCGGTCGATGGAACTCGCGGATGTTTGAAGTCCTTTAGACAGCTCAAGCAGCGTTATCCACACCTAAAACTAATCTTTTCTGTTGGTGGCGGCGCAGGGTCTGGAAATTTTTCCGCTGTGGCCTCGAGTCCTATCAGTCGAGAAACTTTTGCAGGGTCGGCGAAAACTCTGGTTGATACGTATGGCTTTGACGGAATCGACAGTAAGTGTGCGGAGAGTATCCGCTGCCAATACCGCTCCTAAATTGTTTTCCACAGTTGATTGGGAGACGCCTTCAAGCGCCGAGGGAGCAAACTATATCGAATTGCTAGCCATCATTCGACGTCGTCTTCCGTCGCCTAATTTTCTCCTGACAAGTGCCCTACCGGCCGGTAAATGGGCACTACAGAATATCGATCTCGTTAAGGCACGAGATCACCTTGATTTCATCAATCTCATGGCCTACGACTTCAATGGTCCGTGGTCTGCCACATCAGGGTATCACGGGCAACTGTACGCACGAGGCGCCGATGAAAATTCGGGGTCTGCTGCAGTTGATTATGCAACCTCTGCTGGGTTTCCCGCCGCGAAATTACTCTTCGGCATACCTGTCTATGGTCGGTCCTTCCTCGGCGCAACCGGACCCAAGCAGAAATACTCGGGGCACGGGGGTGAAGAAGGTACCTTTGAGTACAAAAATCTTCCTAGGCCGGGGTGTGAAGAAGTCACAAACACTCACGTCGTGGCAGCCTCCTGTAATGGGGGTGACGGTGGCTTTGTCTCATACGATAATGCCGAAACCGTACGAATCAAGGGGGAGTATGTTCGAAAGAAGAAACTTGCTGTACGTTACTAAGTCCTCAGGAAAACTTGGCTCTAACGTCGATAGGGTCTCTTCTACTGGACAGGAACTTCCGATGTACATTTGAATTCTCGAAGCTTAATCTCAGCAGGTTTCAATGCATTAAATGGCTCAGCATGAAACATTGTTTTCGCTATTTTATCCGAACCCACCTAAACTAAAATGTACTTCATTCTTCCGTTCACGACAAACGCGGGTTCTTTTACAACGCTACATTCTGAAAGCTTTACTCCTTGTTCAACTCTTTTGTCAAGGTATACTTAGCATAGGGATCTCCGCGACATCTCTCATGTAGATAAACACAACAATGGTAATGTTGTTATATCCTTAATCAGGAAGAGAATTCTTCTCAGTTACAACTTTGTTAATCAGAAGGGAGGTCGGGTACATGTATATAACCATTATTTATCAATAGGCTCAGCAGACGCTCCACTCGTAAACTACAATTATGACTTGGTGACTATGCCGAATTCATTTGGTATAAATCGACCAATACCTAAGGAAAATTTGCATAGATACATTGATCGCTGTGCATTTTTGACGATTTTAGTAGAGAGTTTAAAAGTACGGCCTCAGGGTAATTTGCTGATACTGGCAGCCAATGCCATGTATCTTCAGGAAGCAAGGTCGTCCAAGAGGCTCGCTGATAGAGGGGTTCGTTTTCTGTTGCCCAGCTTCTAGGGTCATTAATTGGATAAGCATTCAATCTGCGTGGACACCGTGTACTCGCATCACCGAGAGACCTGATTATTGCCATTATGTCTGCAAGAGCTCGTCAGGATATGAGGGCTCAACGACTGCAAAATACCTGTATGACCCTAAAATCCAGTCAATCTTCGATAGACGTGTGTCACTACGTGACGTGAAATCATGATATGGCTTACTGCCGGTACATGTGATCACATACATGTATGCGGAGCGGTCGTCACTATTCCTGTCTGACATAATTACTTTCCAACCAATACCCAAAGATTGAGTGCCGCGACAACGGGTTGTCGATTCAACAGGCTGCACGGTCATGTACGTATGTGCAGGATTATTGGATCTGTCGCGCTCAGCGAGATCACGCTGGAAGGCCTCCACATCTGGCGCATGCACTTTTGGTCACTCGTTATTACCACACACACTACACCTTCGAACAAGAATCATCACACCAAATATCATTCGCGCTATGCATTACAACCGCCGCATCATCGCATTGTTTCATTAAATTTCTCAAATGTGTTGATGGTTTTCGAAAATCCGGGTTTCTCTCAAGTTATGCAGATCGACCACCCGCTATTTTACTCTGACGAATCGATACTGCATGATGATCGTGTTTTTGGTTTCGCATGCTGTTCTTTACCTTACTCACTATCAGTATTGATATTTAATTGCGTTGAATGATGGAACTTTTCACATCCGGACGCCGATACCAAAGCAGCCTGTCTCAGCTGCAACTTTTATTCGTCTGTCGGCAGCTGCACCATCTACTGTACGATTGTTCTTCTTCATGATTTCCTCTCAGGCTTTCTTTCACGCCTATTCGTGTTGACACCATGGTTTATCGTGACCCTTCTGCTCGTTCTCCTGCAATTTTTGCCGATACAGCTCATGGGAGCGCTATACGTCAGCGGATCCACAAAAGACTGCACCAGATCCATTTTCTACTCGTAACTACTTGATCGATCACTCCTTCCTCTTATCCTTCTTCGCATTGACTTCATTGCGAGCTCCGGAGAGACGCAAATTTTCCATATCAACTTCAAGTGCCTTTTTCGGGTATCTCCTTCAAGCCGAAAAAAGCAAACAAATCGACATCTAGAAGCTGTAATCGATGAGTAGAGTGTGTTGAGTAGCATGCTGCTAATATCCTATGGTTTTGGCATCATGCTATAAAAGTTCGGTTGATTGATCATCTCTGACTGTCGATGAAAAGCAGTTTTCTCTCTCTTGACGCAAGCGATAGCTTACTACCATCTGCGTAGATGGGAGAAGTCACAGGTATCTTGTCTCGGTTTCTATCTGGACCAATTCTAACTCGCTCTCATGAATCGTAAAGTTCTGTGGTAAAGATTCTACGTGACTTTGAAGATTTTTCAATAAGGACGCCTTTCTCTTCCATATTGTAAATATCTGCAGGGGATATGTTTAGTTCAAGTTGACTATTTTATACTACTTAATTCTTACACAAGTATCCTTGAAGCTGGGTTAAGACTCAGTTTTACACCATGATAAGTCAGTCATGTCGAGAAATTCAATCTCAAGTTCTTGCTCATGGCGGCTCGTAAAGCGAGAAACCCAAATTTTGAAGGGCGAAGACCCGCAAAGATTTGAGGACATCTTTCCAATGAAATACAATGTTCGTAGTAGACTGCGCTCCAACAGTCGCCTGATATCTTTTGTTATCTCTTTCTCCTGCTACTTTGTGAGTTATTGCTGATATTCGTTTTTTTTTTTCAGCGATGTTGGTACCTTTGATGTTGAAGCACTTATTTAATGTTGACCAGGAAACATTGTAATTCTTGTGACTCTAAATAATTTAGATGCTCCTCCAACAATTACAACATCTATATTTATGGTGTTACGCAAGTAGCAAGTCTACATTTTGAAGTACATGTACATGAATCGCGGTCCAGGTACAGAACCATTCCGAAGCTCTCGAACTCCTAGCAGGTCACATATCCTTATTCGCTCAAAAGCTCAAACGTCCTTTGAGTTGACGCCGGCACTATGCCTCCCCCTCAACCATCCCAACACCCACCCAGGGGCGGAACGAAGTCTCTAACAGAAACACTGCTGCTCACGACTACTGCAGCCACTACTCGAACCGACGAAGCTACGCTTATGTTCGGACCGGTTGCCTCTGCCCTAGCTGAAGCGACCCGCAGAGCCAGCGCCCTAGCAATCCTCCAACACTTGGTGAATACGCATCAACAGTTCACTGAACGCGTCCAATCAGTGGCCCAAGAATTCTTTGACGATCACGTCAGGGGAGTACCCAACGCCACCACCACTACTCAGATGTGTAACAATGGTACGAGACCTACCCGCCAGCAGACAACTGCAGCACCCAGAGAAAATACCCCACCCGTTCTTAAATCTACAAGGCCTTCATCCTATGCCTACGCAGCCAGCAACATGCCTCGTAGGCCAGACAGAGCTCCAAGGCAAATCGTCCCAATTCTACCGCTTGACGACCGTCTCTTCCTTCGCTTAGAACAGGATGCGACCGAGCGCCTTCTCTCTCCTTACCCCCTGCTTCTTTGCTACCGCAAATTCCTAGGTACGTAAGCTGCCCTACTGAAGGAAGTCCAACGCGTCCCTTCTGGTCTAGCCCTCCGTCCATCCTCAGCAGACGCCGTTTCCCGACTCGAATCTCTTTTCTCCGAAGGTATTAAAGGCATACTTTTGGGTGCCACCACCATCGAGAAAGCTCAGAATCTTGTTACTTATCTACTCGCCTTCATACCAAGAACGTTCACAGCTTTGAATGAAAACAATCAGCTCATGGATTACCCTATTACAGAGGAACTCATACGCGCCGAGCTTATGGAGGAGAAAGGTCTTACCCTAGTCTCTGTACACGAAACAAAAGGGAGCATTGAATCACCCTATTATTCTTCGGCAAGATACATTGCCCGCTTCCTATTTGGCACTAACCTTCCTCAAAAGTTCTATCTCTTCGGCGTGGAAGTATTTTCGCGCCAGTTAGCTAAAAAAAATAAATACCGTACAGTGTGGCCGCTATTTTCAATGGCACAACGAACGAGTCTGTTCTCGTCTACTCCGTTGCTGCTTCTGTGGCGAAACTGACTAGACTGAGTCAAATTATCAACCGTGTAGCCCTCACCAACATCACTGTCTCCCTCGATGTATTCACTGCCATGGACCTCATCCAGCAGACGCCCGGAATGTCCCCTTCGACCCCGCCGCAATGGAGCAACTCTGACAAAGGAGCAGATGTCTCAAATCCGTCAAATCTCCGCTGCAGCAAGACTCAGCCTTTGCGCCACAGTTGGATGCCTCCGCCGTCCATCACCTTCTGCATCCAAAGATCACGTGATGTCTAAGGATATCACAGCAGGCCCACTTCTACTTTTCCCTCTCCCCTTCCTTTAGCTACCGTCATGTAGTTGGATATACCCAGCTCAAGTCAGCTAGTCCGATATTCCTCCTCCCCTACTCCAATTCCCCCGGTCAACACGGGGAATTCTCTTACATCATTATCGTCAGAACATGAGCTGTGGAAATTATCAGAGTAAGAGACCACTTCGCCTTCTTCAGGTAAATGTCTGTAAAGTAGGCTCATCTCATGAAATCGCCCTTGAATTTGCAAATGTAGAGAAGTACGACATTATTTTCATCCAAGAACCCTACATCTTTAGCGACCAGCTGCGCCGGATAACTAAACGAATTTCTTCTTATGGGTGCTTTGCTCCATTTGACAGCTGGGAAACCCGACCAAAGGTTCTCACCTACGTCCGAAAGGGTACAGGCCTTCAAACACATCAACTTCGATCTCTACCCCACAACAGCTCTGCTGCACAAGATCTCCTTTTCCTTGAAATTAGAGCCCCATCCGGCACAAATATCTTAGCAGTCAATATGTACAATGTACCAGTTGGCTCAAAGGTAGAAGGGGAGGCTGTAAAAGCTATTCTGGGCCTCCCACGCTCCATACTATATCGGCGCATACTTCTAGCTGGAGATTTCAACCTCAAACATACCAGATGGCAAGCTTCAACAGCTTCTAATCAGCTTGCAGCAGAATCTCTGTTAGAGTGGATAAGTAGGAATTCTATCACACTTATCTCAGAAGCTGATGTCCCAATCCACAACAGGGGAAATGTACTCGACCTCACTTTTGCGTCTAAGTCACTCTTCCTCGCAGGCGCAGAGTCTTCCATCGTACCAGAATTCGACGTTAGGTCTGATTATTCCCCTATCGCCACCATCATACCCTGGGACAGTCGGTTTCATGAGTCCGTAGCCCGACTCAAACTCGAATTCTTGACAAAAATCTTTTTCTGTCTCTCCTGCAAGAAGGAATAATGAGCATACCTAGCCTATCGATAAACCCACAAACAAACTCTCTCAATAAATATGCAGAAAGTCTCTGTACCGCCCTCCAGAGCGCATTCAGAGGATCAGCTCGGCGAACACTTGGAAGAGGAACTGGCCAGCCTTTGTTGAAAGACGAGTGCAGGGATGTGGCTCGCGCTCATAGAGCTGCACGAAGAAATTGGGAAGATCCATTAACTTGCGCCGCTTCAAGGAAACAGCTTTGAACCGCTGCTCGTAGGGCCAAACAACAATTCTTCCGGAATTTACTCGAACAAGCTTCTTCGGCGAAAGACGTCTTGAAGATGGTCAACTGGCAGCGCTCGGTTGGATCATTTCGCTCGCCACCTCTGAAAGATCCCTTGAGCTCTACCGCTGCTCCTGGGGTCTCATTAGAAGATTAGCGGGGCGTGTTATCTAGGAATCTCCTTCAATACACCTCAGAGGCTAATGATACACCGCTTGATTCACCCGTAGTGAGATTCTCCGCTCTTTCGTTCCCTGATCTCACCCTTCTGGAGTTAAAGACCTCAATACTAGGTGCAGTTAATACATCGCCCGGCGAAGACGAGATTCCCACTGCAATCCTCAAAAAAATTTGGCCTCTAATCAAAGCTTTAGACTTCTGCCTTTTCAAGAGCTGCTTACAGGTGGGACATCATCTCGCCTGTTTCAAAAGAGCCAATCGGTCATGTTAAGCAAGCCTAATAAATTGGATAAGTCTAATCCACGCTCATTCTGCCCAATAGCCCTCCTTTCTGTTTTAAGCAAAGTTTTGGAACGCTTCATTGCTCGGTGACTCTCTTGGGTCGCGATAAATGCGAAGGTACTGGCGTCACAACAGTTTGGAGCTGTCTCCCTTCGCTCCGCGACTGATCTCACATCTTGTCTAGTCGATGATGTTGAAACCGCATTAAACGGCAAGCTCACCGCCTCAGTACTAACCCTCGATGTGAAAGGCGCGTTTGATGGTGTCCTCCCCGGACGACTAATGCGCCGTCTCAGAGAACAGGGCTGGCCTGATAACGTTGTTCGATGGGTCACCTCCTATGTCACTAACCGTATTTTAAGGATTCGACTTAATGGCTCGACCGGGCCTATATATAAGGTCCTCTGCGGCCTACCCAAGGCTTGCCGACATCACCAATCCTTTTTATGCTTTACCTCTCTCCCCTCTTCTTCCTGGGTCCGACTCAAAATAGATTTGGGTACGCTGATGACGTTGCTCTTCTCCGAACATCGTCTTCCCTTCAAGAAAATGCAGCATTACTGTCTTGAGATTTGCAAGAGGCTCTCAACTGGGATCGGGAGGAAGGGATAACTTTTGACCCTGGAAAATATGAACTCCTTCACTTCTCCCACCGCAGAGCCGATCAAGACCTGAGGCTTACCCCTAAGCTTATGACAGGGCCACTTACAATCTCTGAAAATATTTCTCATCCTTACACACGCTGGCTTGGAATTTTATTCGATAAAAAGCTTTCTTTCAAGTGGCACGTGCGCTCTTTAGCCTCTAAGGCCCTCAAAATGTAATGCTCTCACCTCTTTGGGTAACTCAGTCCGAGGTGTTCCGGCCCACTTGCTACGCCAGACTGCCGTTGCATGCGTCCTCCCGATCGCCTACTATGGATCAGTGGCCTTGGCGGCCTGGCAGATCCCGTCAAGGACCTCGAGGCCAGATCTCAAATCGTGTAGACTCTCTACTCCAACTGTTAGATATAGAGTCGTACTCAAATCTGCCCGTACAATCCTCCCTGTTCATTGTACTACCCCTTCAGCTGCACTCCACCGTGAAGCTGGACTACCTCCTTCAGAAATGGCACTCAATAGACGCACTACAGCGGCTACCGTCCGCCTACGTCACCTCGATCCCCGCCATCCCCTACTCTGCAGTGCAAATGGAGTTACTTTTATAAATCGCCCCACTTCACGCTTTGCTCGCCATGTACTATCCCTTCCCCAGGTCGAGCAAATCAACTTAGTCGCCCTTCCTCCTTGGACCCCAAGAGAAAACCGTGAGGTGGCCTATGCTAGGGTGGGTGGCCCGCGTGGAGAATCCAAGGAAATGGCCAAACAAGCCCTCAACTCTTTTCTAGCCTCAATTCCCTCTGGCAATATTGTTCTATATACAGAGGGCTCAAAACAATCTGACGGCCTCACAGGCGCTGGTTATATGGCCTACCAAGGAGGCGTGCAAATCATTCAGAAAAGCATCCCTCTCGACAAAGGTGTGGAAGTTTTCGACGCCGAGGCTGTAGAGGCCTTGGAAGGAGCAAAGTCTGCGCTAGCCTCACCAACCACAAAATTCGCGACAAGTCTCTGGGTATTTTTGGATAACTTAGAAGTCGCCTCCTGCTTACTCACCCCTTTCTCTGGCTCATCACATGCTGTGTTCGATGAGTTCCTTAAATTAGAACCTGAATGGCAACGCTGATTCTGTCTACCTCACATTAGGCAAGGTGAAGTTAAAGTCCGATGGGTCCCGGGTCACTCGCCCATCCCCGGGAATGTGGCTGCAAACAAGGCAGCGTATGGAGCATGCCACCTTCCCCTCGCATCAGAACCTCCATACTCTAATGCTGGATTAAGATGCTGAGCTAAGTCGCTTGTACCACTGCCATCAGGTAGGCTCTGGAGATTCCTCCAACAATTAGAGACTTATCATCAACTGGAGATCAACACGGCACCCAACAACCCAAAGGAGCTACGCCTCCCTCGTGACACTCTAGGACGAAGTAGGTCGAATCTTGGCAATAAGGTCTGGTCATGGAGACTTTGCGGACTGTCATGAATGTTTCTTACATCAAAATACCAATCTTTTCTGTCGCTGCGGGCACCGCAAAGCTCCGTTTTACTTTTTTTTCTGTCATGTAGCCAAGAGGCGAGCCAGGCGGCCACAAGGACCCCCTTCTAAGCCACTTCCTTACCTCCTCGGCACCCATGATGGAGGCCTCGTGTCTGATAAGTGGCTAAATCAAACTTGTTTCTACTCGGACATATTCACCCGAGACCCCTTGTCCACTAACTTGATTGCAGCAACGTAGTCCTATCTACAAAACAATTCATGTTCGTCTCACAGTTTCGGGTTTATAAAAAGCAAATAAAAGTTATTAGAGGAGGTCACGGTGTCGGGAGTCTCCACCGGCGCACGGAGGATGTGTGTTGTGGATGGCGCGATTAATCTGTTTTCATCCCCATCTGGGATCTATAATTTATGCGCGAGGAGCAGCTATGGGAACGCTCTCTCTCACACCTGTAACACACCTACAAATCTGTAGACCTTATTGAAGCCCAGGAGTAACTCCCTGGCGTCTTTTGTCCCGATAGACGTAAAATAAATTCAACCTCATTCAATTCAAGGTATTATGGAAATTTATCGCAAAGAAGTTATGGTGTTTGTGGCAAAAAAGTCTGCCGTCACGCAGGATCGTGCACCAGATGCGAAGACGACATTCTAAAACTCCATCTCGAGAGGCTAGTGCCACTATAACCCAAATATAAAAGTTACCCGCTAAGCGGGCTGTGTATTCTTGCTGACTGTGAGGTTCGAACTCACGCATCTTTCGATAATGGTGATAGGTGCGCACTACGCTTTCACGCAGTACCTCTTAAAACCATCGCCTTAGACCACTCGGCCAAATCAGCTGATTGATGTATTCCCATAAGCTAATAACTAAGTTATACTGCGAATAAATAATACTTTAACAACTAATAGCCTTGGCACCATACGCTCAATCTGGCAGTCCACATACTTTTCATAGCGGGCATGATTTTTAATTTGACCCGCACCTCATCTTTGGTAGTCTGCGATTACTAGAGAGGTTTATCTGGACAGCTTAGACATGTACGTCATCTAAATTTTATCCCGATCACCGCGGCCTAGCTGACTATTCTGGGGATGTAACCACTTTCAAAGACGCTCAATATCACTTTGTGACTTTGATTCTTGCACAGCGTTTTTGCCTTTTAAGAGCGGTAGATTATGACTGAGTAGACGACTACAAATATGTGTTTATAATGAATCTGTAAACCAGTGTAGAATACTTCATTCTATTATGAACTCTAGTATTGCTGTCTCTAATCCCTCCAGGTGGAGTGCAAATAATGTAGCCTCTGTTGATTCAACAACAGAATAAACCAAGGATTGGTAAAATGGTTACCTTTTCTGTTGCTAGTCCAGCCGGATGAAAGTTGATTGAGTTGGGCTTACATATACCTACTCGACGTCAACGGAAAAAGATTTATACGCATGGCAAAGAGATTTTTTTTACCCCGCTGACATCTTGATATGGTAAGTTTAGACCGGCAATACTACAGAACCAAGTTCTGATGGTGCAAAAACAAAGGGTAAATGAGCCAGGTACATGCGGTAGTCTTTGGTTCTCTAAGCCAAGGGAGGGAAGTTCCTCACGAAGTGGCTAGGACATTCGTAGCCTCCAGGATTGACGTCTAAATATCGCTGATGGTAATCTTCCGCGTCCCACCATTCTCGAGCAGGGAGGATTTCAGTTGTCACTCTACCCTTGTACCACTTTTTATTGACCTCTTTAGTGATTTCTTGTGCAATGCTTTCCTGGTTTTGGTCATGATAAAAGATTGCCGACCGATACTGGGTACCCGTGTCGGGACCTTGACGATTAGAAGTGGTGGGGTCATGCATTTTGTAAAAAAACTCGAGGAGTTGCCGATAGCTAACCTTTTTCGGATCAAAGACGAGCTGAACTGCTTCCGCATCTATCAACCTTTAGCTTTGATTGTGCTTTTAAAGTGACAATACACATACGGCCTGTTCGTCCAGAGCACACCTCTTTGTATGACGGAGTCTGCGAGCTTCCCCCAATGTAGCCCACCCGCGCATCGTAGAGGCCTTTGGGCGAGAACTCTCGTCGGAAAATGTGCTCAACGCCCCAAAAACAGCCGGCTGCAATTGTGGCCTTTTCTGCCCCTTCTGGCGTGGTAATAGGGCCAGTAGGGAACACACTCGCGCTAGTACTGGTCATGAAGGGACGCAGCAGCAAATTGACAAATTTTGGCATCATCAATGCCATTGGAATAGTTTGAAAACAAATACTATCAATTAGTGCAAATGATAAAATACAGTGAGCTGAAAGATGCATACTCAGCTAGCTATGGGAATGCAGCTCTGTTGGATTATGTAAGCTAAACCTATGACGTAAATGCATGACACATTACTCTATGGCCACGGTTATGTCTGTGTGTGGGGCCAAATCTCGCTTCAGGGGTATAGCCCCTACTAGCTCAATTCAACCCTACTGGCCTCATTAGTAAATGAATATCATTAATTGGCCTGAGGTGT
>JAKRRZ010000623.1:0-18061 GCA_022627015.2 Podosphaera aphanis | reverse complement strand
TCCTCACGCAAAATGTATCGCAGCTTCTAATTTTGGTTCAAATAAAGTTATGAATTCATTATTCTAATTATCCAGTTCATAATAAGTTACAGAGGCTAGTACTTTGTCGGGCCACCTTGAGCTTCATCCACGGCCCTGTCCCAATCTTCTGCCACAACCCTTCGAAGCTCATCCTGCGACCTATTATTTTCAGAGCTAAATCAGGATAGTGATATGCGATTAATCCTTCATCGGCTTCCAGACATGCTCTATGGGGTTCAGGTCAGGGGAGTATGGTAGCCATGTAATGGGAGAGATGTTTCTCTCCCTAAGCTCATCCATAGTTTGCCTCGCCTTATGAGTTGGGGCGTTTTCCTGCATTAATTGTATTTGTGGATGACTCGAAATCATGCTGTGGATAAGAGGTATTATCCTCTGATAATATCTATCGTGTGAGAGGGTTGACAAGATTGTAAGGACACAAATAAGTCACCTGAAAGAAGTTTATATTCTGTTAACTAAGAGAATCTAAATATATGAACCACCTTGTACTTATACATGCCTCAAGGTCTTCTCTAAGGCTCTAAGTGGTTCCATGGAATCCACTTCCTTTGCTTCCATCAACTTCTAAATGATTCTGTAGAATCTTGTCGCCGATATTACAGAACCTTCTAGAAAACCCGCGCCTGAACGAGGATAGGTCTGAGGAATAAGCGAAGTTAAGCGAAGGGCTGTATTTGGCTTAGGGCCAAATTATTCCTAAATGGCTGTAGCCCTATGACATATCGGCAGTTATACTACCCCACTCCTCCCAAATCAAGGAAGGGCCTTATTCGCTCCCAAAAAAAGAGCCCCAAAACATCCATCCAATTTTCTTCCGAAAGTTGCTTATGACACATGTAGCGTCAAAGTTTTCATCTACCTAGATGATAGATTAAGGTTAGGAACCTCAAGTTTCAGACAAAGTAGGCGGTACTCACTTTTCTCGTGATCCAAATACTACTATGTCGTCCATCAGTCACTCAGGTCTCATCTGTCCAGAGAACTCTCATCCAATCTTCTTTATTCCGGTGAAGATGTTTTGTAGCGAACTTAAGTCTCTTTCTCTTGTTTTCTGCAGAAAAAGGTGGTTTCGAAGTGGCAATACGACGGGCGTATCCCCTTCTAGACATAGCCCGTTGGACTACCTTCTCACTCACTCCAAAATGACCAAAATGTGCGTAGGCGAGCTCGAAGTAGGTTAATTGACGGTGTTCTGGAGATGATATAACAAAGGCTTCAATCTCGTCGACCTGTTCACTGCTCAAGAAAAGGGGGCGACCGCTACTCTTTTTGGGAGAGATATGAACAGCATTTGCTGCATAGCGAGCCTGGTGATAGGTCACTTGGAGTCGTCGTGCGATCTTTTGGTAGCTGTAGCCTTCTCGGGCCAGAGTTCTCACCTGCCAATTTTTAGAGACGACGTATGATTTAGCTCTCTTTTGACATGATACTTACTTCAATACGTTGTTCTTTTGTCAATTTTTTTGCTCTGGAATGAGCATGAGATTGAAGTGAGGTTGATGATGGTGAAGGCGTCTGTGGATGGTTCTTCGTTGCAATGATTTAATTGATCCATTCTTTAGCATCCTGAATGAATTATTTCACTTCAGAATTTTCTAAACTTACAAACGGTATATTTAAGACAATTTACTCAAGTGATGGCGTCCTATTGAGATCTATGATGGTATTGCTGAACAATAGTGGAGGAGCAGACGTTCGGGAGAAGACACTGAAACCAAGGCTAACGAGCATAAAAATTACAATCCTGACAGATAAGGCTCACATATTTTAGACTTTGAGCTAGATGACATAGGCCCTATAGACTTCCACTTTTAACCCCTGAAGCGAGATATACCCAGCACAGACCCACCTGGGAAAACTTACCGTAGCGGCACAGTACGAGGGAGCGTACATGTTTTGGAATCCCATACGCTTGTGGATGGGGATTCCGGACACTCTCACATTCAAATTGTAAATTCCATTATCGACCATTTCTACTCACACACTCAATCAACATGAATATTAAAGAGAATGCTATTCAGTCTGCTTCTGCTGATCTTAATTCTGGAAATTTTAAAACCCAGAGGGCAGCAGCCAGGGCATACAAAGTCTCTTTATCCACCCTTCATGGCCGGATCCATGGTTCTACAAAACTCATTGATAGTCATCAATACTTGCAAAGATCGACTCCCGAACAAAAAAATTATCTTGTGCAGTGGATCCTTGTAATGGATTCGAAAGCTTGTCCACCATCGCCGATCCGTACTCGAGAAATGGCCACGTTAATTCTACGATGTTATGGAGATCAAAATCCCTTAGGTAAAAAATGGATCTCAACCTTTATCAAACGAAATCCCCGTATTTCTTCTGCTTTTGGTAGAAAGATTGAGAAGACTAGAGCCGGGCAGCCACTATATTTGAAAACCTATGTAATTTGTGGCAATTATCTATGTAAATGGTGGAGTTATTTAGATTTTAGTCGTGAGATGTGAATAAATTTTGGTGTTCGGAGTCCCCATCCACGAGCGTAATTGGTGACAGGTTTTGAGTCCGTTCTTTGAAATTTAGAAATTTCGTTGTGACTTCTAGGAGTTGGCCAATTCAGAGCAGACAACTGTAGATAAAAAACTACTTTCGGTTTGTGAAATTGAAATAAAGTTTAGGTGGTTCATAATTGTGGACATCACGGTACCTCCATGAGCCTTTGCTTAAGAGTACCATAGACGAACTGTTGGCCCTTCACTTTCTACCCTTTCCAGCCAACGTTACAAAAGTCATTTAGTGGTGTGATCAGATTGATAATAACATAAGAGACTAGGCAACTTAATTTTTGATGACTTTTTCTGCATTGACGGGTATCTCTGGTAAATATTTACATTGAATAGAGCTGCATTCTTATTGTTTCGACGATTATTACTAATAATAAAATTTCGTTTTGATGTTACAACAACCTATGTACCGTACGTCTTGGAACATTCATGGTCGATGAATCAAAGGACCCAAGTCACATGCCATAAGATATAAATATCTCTCCGAAAAAGTTACAAATACTTTTCACTTACGGCCGAAATCTTTGAATCTTCCTACATCCTTGTAATCTTGGGTTCGGAAACTGGCGGCCGACATGAAAGATCAGTCGTGTGACTGTTTCATGCAAATTGCAGCTTCTTTTCTCGACAGATGCACCATGCTTAGTGGTGCGACAAGTGAAAATATGAGCGTCGATCACAACTTTTTTGATCCGGGCACTCACACCTAGCTGTTAGTCACAGCAGTTGAGGCACTCAGCGTGCCACTGATGCAGCCAAGATGAAAAGAACCGTAGGATATATACTCCTCGATAAATTTAACTGATAATAACGCATACTCGCATCACTCGATTTATTTCCCTGTGAAAAACCGGTGCCGGAATATGAGTCTCGACCACCGTCATTAACCGAAGGATCTGCACCCGTCATGCCAGGAATAGTCTCTGGATGGTTTTTAGAATTATCAGACGAGTTTTGAGGTTCGTTTGGTGACGTTTGCGAAGGAGTTCCTGACTTTGGATCGAGGCCAGTCGCCAAAAAAGATTTCATGATAGTACTTTTTTGACCATCTATCACTGTATCATTAGTACCCTCTTTACTGCCGTAGGTATACGAAATTCCTTTGTTAGTGCCTGGGCCGGAATTAGCATTGTAACATGAAGTTTCAACCGATTCGAATGCTGCATAGTAATAGTTGTTGTTTTTGATGTCAGGCGCATCCCAATTGACTAAGCCACCAGCCCAGTTAACAGTTCCAATATCATTAGAAGGTAATCCGGCTGGCCATAAAGAAAGTTGAACACGTGCAGGGGTCTGGGGATAAGCCCATTGATTGGCTGTGGCGTTCCAGGTATCCACTCTTTTCGTTGTCCGGCCAACCTTTCCATCTATTTTCCAGGTGATCTCATCGGGAGTCCAATTAATTTCGTAAGTATGGTATGTAGAAAAAGTGTCCGATATGGATATATTGACCGAATGCTGATCTGCAGTCGATGAATAATCGGTAAAGAAAAGCTGGTGAATCACTTACAATTTGTCACACCCTTGGAATAATAATTTGACTGGGCATTATTTAAATCGCCACCCACAAACTCGTAATCTATTTCATCCTTTACATCCGATAGCAGGATGAATGCCGTGACCACCCCTCGACCACGAGAAGTTTTAAACCTTGCTTTGACGTTTCCATACCACATATACGTTGTGCTGGCAAGTAATGTTCCCACGGTGTCCGGCGCCATGGTTAATAAGACATTATTATTATGGTATACTGGCTGTCCACTTGCGACCCAGTCTGCAGTCGAAGGATCTCCGAGATACTTTGAAATAGGAACTATAGTGGATAACCCTGGGTCAAAGGTGTGCTTCTTGCTCTGGCATACTGGAGCTGGCATGCAGGAGTCAAGGGAAAAAGATGATAGAGGATCACACCCTCCCAGACAATAGGCCCCTACGCCGCACATCCCATATTCTATTTATCCTATTTATTAGCATCACGTTCCACTCTGATCAATTTACGATGAAACTCACGTGAACAACATGGTGCAGATTCTGGACAGTGACTGCTCTCTGTACAACTTGTTGCGAAGACGGTAGATATCGTAGCCAGCACGATCAAAAGCGTAAATGATGTAACCATGTCTTGGGCGCACCCTGTACCCAATGCTCCAAAAGGCGAATTTTATTTTACCGAGTATGTGTAACGATTAACGTCGGAGGTATAGGGGCACAGCGGCGGATACCGGAGAGTTACCCGACGGTCTTCTTGTTTGGAAAGAACGGAAATATTGCAGAGTTGCAGGCAAAATAAATAACAATTCGAAGTAAGAAAAGGATAGTAAAGTGAACAAATAAAATAATGGAGCATATGAATGAAATTAGTGAGATCAGAAGAGAAGATATCGAAGGAATATTAAAATTACAAAGGAGGGGACAAAGAGGTGTTATGTGCCTTTCTACCACTTGTCCTTTCCTTTTATTGGCTATTATTTATTTACCCGGCTAATCTGATCGATTATCAAGCTGAGTCAGCCTCTGGTGATGCGTGCTATGGTGATGAACGTGGAACAAAGCAGGAACTCCTTAGAGAAAAGAGGTCCGGGAAACGAGGCGAGATAGTCTGATTGGTGGATAAAAAAGGGTCCTGAAATGGAGCTTTGCACCTTTTTTGTTTAACAATTTATGGAATAATTAATTAATTATTCAAACAAGCGGCGGCTCCTTCTAAACTAACAACATGTCAAGACAGACACAAATTCATTGAAATCGAAAAAGCCTCATCTCACAGAAAAATCTACCAGTACATATAATTAAATTCCTTAAACAGCTCACAATTCCTCAAGGCGCACATTTCGGAGAAATGTAATGACATCTTTTACCATTAGAATCATTGAACGCTAAACTTATTCAGGTACATAATTATGGAGTTCAGCTAAATCGCAGTTCGACTTGGCTAAATAATAGTACGCTAAACCTACTTTGGTACACCGCCTACAGGTTGGCTCACCGCGCCAAGAACAGGCTATGACGTACGAGCCCTAACTATATCTACTCTCTCTCAAGGCTCCTGAATTTACTAACGTCTTTAAGGGCCCGCAAGAATACAGGGGGTCAATATGGGTAGATCCTTGTATATTTATTTAGGGAGCGCCTGGAGTGACATCCCATGTTGTCTACATAGATATCCTCCCTTGCAAAATTTATCCTCAAGTAGGAATAAATCAGCAGTTTGCCACTGAATTCTTTTTGTGAAATAGATCAATATGAATAGAGAACAACTGTTAAAAACACCACACTTTATACTAAAAACCCATAATCCCTGCAAATTATGAAATTGCCCTGCACACTTCTTTCGCAGGCACCACAATCGCAATTCATAAGTCTATTGGCTGCGCCACCTTTTATTAATGAAATACTCTACATCGCTGCAACAAATCTATTACATTCCCTACACCAGCTAACCTATCTCTTTCATTTTTCGAGTTGTGAAATTGTTAAAAACACCACACTCATAAATGCACCGCATTTATACTCCCTAATCGCACCACAACTGCCATCTGCCAACTTCTGATATCCGATTTGAGTCTTCTAGACTGAGTTGAGAGATTTTAGGGAAATTAATTCTAACATTTTAAAAATTACGAATGTAACATTCTATGTCACTAGTTATTTCAAACAGGAAATATTCGATAGAGACTCGATACAAATTCCACCTCTCTGAACTCCATTTTCCAGCCGCGTAAGTTCGTTTCCCGAGCTCCTTATTCTCTATTTGACGCAGCCCTAAAATAAATCAGTTCATATACTAAATATTTTGGTCAAGGCCTCACTTTTTGCAATAGGAAGCCGAGTAACTATTCCTATCGTAAATGAAAGGCTTTAGAGATATTCGGCTAAAAAATTACCTGAGAAGGGTCTTGAGCTGTTTCTATTAGACGAAAAATAAATAAAGTTAAGCAAACAAACCGGACTTGAATACTTATCACAATTTATGTTGAAACTCAAACTCGCACAAGAGATGAAATCAAGAAACTGACTTCCATTGATTGAAGTACGTTCTTCCCAATGTGCCAAACGCACAAAAGATGGTTCGAATCAGAAAAGACATGGCCAACTGCGATAAGTCAAAGCATCTAGTTTCCGGATCACCCAGTTCCCGGACAGAAATCCAAATGCAGCACCCTCACTAAAAATACGACATTAATCAGAAATTTTTAATTTTGAAATTAAGAAAAAAGATTCTAGAAATCTATGGTAGCACCAGACACTGATACATTTTTAGGCTATATTCTGCGAGCGAAGGCGGAGTTCTGAGCCTCTACAGCAGGAATTTTTCATTGGCATACCCAATTGTTTTCTTGTCTACGAACAATTGATTTTGACCAATTTGAACCGAATTTCTATTCTGAATCGAAGTATTGATGAAAATCTAACACTTAAGGCAAGAAATTTGCTCTCTTGTCCAGGCCAGCGTCGTACTTGGGGCTCCAATAAATTTACTTTCTATTTTTAGCACAACCTGGCTCACCTGGATGGGATTTTCAAGTCACCTGAGATACTGAAGGATCTCCTAAATATTATGGGGCTTCTGAGAGGTTCAATAAAGAGTATGAATGATGTTTATAGGCTTCTCAGGTTGTGTTGGTGTTCATGTCCGATTCAAAATCTGTGATGAGTCGATTTTCAGATCCGGATTGAACGAACCCAGACTAGCAGCTTGCCAGCCAGTTCAAAATATCGTTTCTAGAAAGCCTTCCTATCTCGCTTTATGATCGAAGAGGATAAATTTATTCTCCTTGACCAAAACAACGTCTATCGGGGTGGAAAAGTTCTCGGGTAAGGTTTTTACACTTTGACTTGATATCGAAAAATACTATGAAGTCAAATGACTACAGGATGTGTATGAGATAAGGAGATGGTAATAGGACCTCTAGTATGTGTCTTTCGCAGAGCTGGAGAACTCTGCACCAAAATGTCCTTCGTGCACGTCTAAAAGAAGTATCCGATACTTTACAGATACGGCGGCTATGCCTGGCTGGAAAAACATATCTTAGCCGCTTAACCATAAATTTGGGTGTTAATCTAATTCTTGAGATAGTGTACATTTATTTATTCTAGTTCTCGATGGGAGCTATGTTGTTCTTTGGTTCTAGTTCGTGAAGACGTCCACATAGCGTAGTTTTTGGCTAGTGGCGACGAAATTTTCCAGTACGGTCATTGCCTCGAAATTATCCCAAGGCTTGATATAAACCTAATATATATGATTAAAACCAAGAAATATTGAGTTTTTACCAAATCTTATGTCTACCCCAATCACATCCATACTCTAAAGATTCTCCGTCAATGCATAAATACGAAGTCAAGCCTTACTAAAAAGACCAATTGGCGAGCCTGTCTGTTCATAATTTATAGTAGAGTTTGTGCAACTTCCACCTTTCACCCTGCAAAAAAATTGAGTAAAATATTGCGTCCCAAAAAGTATGGGATCTAATTCTCGCCGACAGATTCTTGACGACCGTTGATACGAAGAAGCAGGACAGTCATTTTCTACATATTCGCGACCGAGGGAAGACAAAAACCAACACAATGATCAAGAATCTAGCTTGCAATAAAGATACTTTTTTGGGGGGGCAAATTAATGTTGGTGCTGATGTCTAAACTCGCAGCTCTTTGTGCCGTGTAGGCGGTTCCTTGAAAATATTTTTGGGGATCGCGCAGGCCTGCACAATAGTCCTTCAGCCACTGTAAATATGCTCATTGGAATCAGAAAATGGATTTTATAAGCTGTGCAAAAAAAATTTGGAGACACAATGTTGTAGTTATAAATATGCTTTTTATCTACATGAATGATTTTGGTGTTATGTCCGGGAACTGGGTGATCCGGAAACCAAATGCTTCGACTCACCTAGTGTTATGGCGCGTAATATTATGGCCTAAACTAGATTACGGTGAAACGAGTCTAGGACGGAATCGTGTTTAGCTTCAATTTATGGATTACGTGTTTAAATTGTGGTTTTGGATGGTCTTTGTTATTGTGCAGCCCATGTAGAAATAAACGAGAAATTTCCTAACTAGGTGGTCAAATCGAACTAGCACAGCACGAATTTATAACGAGCAGAAACTCTTCTAAAATTGCGTGTCCTAATTAAAATTTGATGAAGATAACAGCAGCAGGGGCTATTCACGATCTTATTCACGATAACATTAATTAATGTGAAGTTGATACGACAACTAACTAGGGAACGAATTCTATCAACCTCTACTTTCTTAGTTGAATACTGAAATTACACCTTTTTACACGACAACATTACATCAAATAACGTAAAATTTTCGACGATGGTTACTCTTCGTCTACCACACGTGCGGTATATATGTCCTGGTTAACGACATCCGCTATGAAGGCGTGGCGCTCCCGTATCAGATGAGATTAGCTTACTTGTGCTCGTAGATAATTCTGGCGGTGCTAAATCTATATCTTCTATGATAATGGAAGCCGCTTGCTCGTGATGCGATGCTTGACGTTGGGTTGAATTAATGAGGCCGTTTAAGACCGAATTTGTCAGGGTGAGGTTTGCTGCCGACCTCATTTTCTTAGATCTTATGACTGGATCTCTGATTGCATTAACTCCGGGATTCCTGCCATGGAATCTACCAAGTGCATGAGCGGTGCTATCCCGACTCCCTGACGTACCGTCTAGGTCTATTTCGTTGTTCTTCAAATTGACCTTTTTTCCCGTCAATTTCCAGACGTGTTTGGTAGGATAAGGTGCTAGTGTCAGTATCGATGAAAATCCACCATGGTTAGCAGCTAGTAGGATTACAAGTTATGCCAGCAATATAAAATATTGGCATGCCAAAACGATTTTGACTGTAAGTACAATCCATGATAGTTACTTCAGCAAACTGGCGTAATATAATTTTCGAAGTAGTATATTGAAAGAGATGTGTTGAATAACCATCTGTATCTATCAAATGATCATATCACCACTTTTTATCTTCGTTGCCAGAGTCCATACCGTCCTCTCCTTTGAGTATTTTCAAGAACGCTGATATTGGTGACTGGTCTCCTAACTGAGATTTTTGATGCTTCGCAACACAGTTGTAAACTGCGGTGGAACTAGCTGTGTTGCTTAGCTCTGCCAAAATTATCCTTGACGGACCACCAAGCTTTGATTTGCCAGCAATTATTTTCTTCTCGGTCTCAGAAATACGTGTATTTGACGGCTGGTTATATGCCGAGGAAAGTGGGTGGTTGCGATTCAAGCTGTTAATATCGATAACATATTCATCGCCTGAATGACCCATCGAGAAAGCAAATTCGCAGTCGCGTTGTGTACTACCAGATTGCCTGGTACCCTGAGATCTACTCTCCTACTCCCTGCACGATCGCAAACAACTTGACGCGATGTAATAACGCTCTGGCGGTTAGCTTTTTTGCCACACAAGCGTAAACCATATCATGTCCGTTTTCCACTGGATTGTTATGGTGAACGCTAAGCGCACTTTCGGAACTAAGAAACAGTCCGTGAGTCGAGAGTTTTGGGCAATAAACATGATGAATGCTAAAGATGATATACATGGAGTATTTGGTTGTGTACTGCTGGTTAATTAACTAAAACACTATAATAGGATTTAAGATTACTTAAATTAATTAGTACAAATACAATATACGGACGTAGTATCAGCGATGAAGGGAAGATAGGACAAATCTATTGGTTCCTTCGGAAGCTCTCTACGATAATCTACGTCGTTGACGCATATGTTTATTTACAGGTACTTCCTAGTTTCCAGGCCAAAATATGCCTGCTCCTGTTACTTGATCAGAATTTGATTCTTTTTTTTTTTAAATCATTCTTGTGTATGCAGCCTGTAGGCTATGACACGAATGACCCTGGTGCGGTACATGGAGCGATGTTTCAACATGACATAGGGGGCACTCACACCCGAACATCATTTGAAGACATAACTCGAAGTCAGGCGCCTTACAGCCCTTTCTACCCTCAACCGTAAATGTCTGCCGTAGGAACGCATTTCAGCCACCCGCGGCTGTCCTGTGTGCCTTCAAAATCGTCACATACATGACCAGGCGAGAAATGTGGTGTGAGGGTCTTACTGGATTCGAACCAGCTTTCTCCTGTCTCAAGTGGGGCGGGCATGTGCCTCGGCTACCCAGACTCTACTTGGGAGAATGGCCCGAACGGTGTACCACACCACCATCCGACCCCAAAATTTGATTCAAACACGCGATTTTATAATAGTTTCTGCTCGTTTATAAATTCGTGCTGTGCTAGTTCGATTTGACCACCTAGTTAGGAAATTTCTCGTTTATTTCCACATGGGCTGCACAATGGTAATTTGCAAGGGCTGCACAACAACAAATACCGTTTTGGAGTGTTATCAATTTATCATGGCGTAACTTTCGGTCTGGATGATTTAGAACACGTTGTCTCTTTACCGGTTAGGGACAAGTAACGATAATAGAGTCTGGTGCTATTATTCAAGAAGCTGGATTCCATATATAGAATCTTCAGCTTCGCAATTTGTATTTACCTTTGTACTTTGTTACTTGTTGTTTGTTCTGCTTGTTGATACCTCTTACGAATACCATTCATCTATTCCCTCTCTCTAACCTCGACTCTTCTTGGTGAAGCCGGTTCTCTACCTACACATTCCGAAGACGACAATTACTTACCCTCAAGTCGGTCTTCGTCGTAACACCTAGCCCTTTGTCCGCATCGAAAACAATAACTGATGGAGACTTAACTTTACTTGATAGATGCTCCTAATATCTACCTAAACCCAACAGTAATCGTCAATTGCTTACAAAGATACTACGGTGATGGTTTTGACACTGCTGTATACTTTGCTCTCTGGCTCCTTGAACACAGTGTTATTTCCGATCAACAATAATCCTTAGAACAACAATTCAGTTGATGCGTGAAAATAAGTGAACGATTAGGATCAGGTGTAGTTCAAAGTGATAGACAGTGGAAGAAATTTTACTATGACATGCTCGAGTATACAGAGCGATGTGGTGTTTTTAACAATTTCATAACTCGACATATGACAGGGCAGTTGTGGTGCGATTAAGAAGTATAAATGCGGTGCAATAATGCGTGTGGTGTTTTTAACAATTTCATAACTCGCAAAAATGGATGCGGTGGGCAGTTGTGGTACCATCAAGGATGATTAAAATAGACTTATTGCTGAATATATACGTACAGAGCATTTCATGTGGCGCAGCCAATGGATCTAGGGATAAACAGATTGTGGTGCCTATGAAAGAAGTGTTCAGAGCACTTTCATAATTTGCAGGGATTGTGGTGTTTTTAGTATAAAGTGTGCTGTTTTTAACAGTTCCCTAATTATAACATGTAATTAATGATCCTTGCAAGGTGGCAATGAAGGAACATGATGCCACAGAAGACGTAATTACTCATGAATTTTTGAGAAAGAAGATCAAATGGTATTACGAGGTGTATAATTAATGTTCAGTTAACTTGAAAAATCTCGTGTGTATAGTTAGTAAATGTACTAGTATCTCAGTAACGTTATCGCAAGGCTTGGCCTTTGGCCTGACATTCCACAAGTTCGTGCCAAGCCATATAATTCCAAGAAATGAGATTTCAATATTAGTAAACAATTTAAAGGGGTCAAGAGAAAACTAATTTTATCCTCCATTAAACGGTCGGAAGGATAATCGTCCTCGGCCTGCTCATGATCCGCGCAAACGAAACGTCCGATCACAAATTATTATCCGATCTCAAGTAGTAGGAGCAGTCGCAGCCATGGTTAATCTCAGAATATTAAATCCTTTTACATGTAATTACTTGGTGCGAGTGGAGTACGCTCGAAAAGGGTTAAGCCAAGAAGATTCTGGACCGGAATGACGGTGGCCTTCGAAGCACTCGACGCGGACCGAATACCCCACCCATCCTTCCCTTGCAGCGCCGCATAAGATTTAGTTAGCACAAGCCAATCTCGATACTGACGAGCAGTCTTCGTACTGTCATACGGTCTCCTGCTGCACCTCATTCGGGTGAGGCCTATCCGTGTATTACTTAAAATGAAATCAACGGGCGCAATGTCGCAGTGATATGTACAGTCTGCCTAGGGTAAGTAATATTAGCAGGGGGTTCTCGCTTCAGGGGTCTTAAATGAGACTCTGCAGGGTATATCTCCCTTAATCCAGCTGACCCTGGTTATTTTCAAATTCCAAAAAAATAAAAGCCTTAGGCAACTAAACTTATGCTCAGCCCCATCTTTCCACAAAATCTCATGCTGTCGCTTCCCCTCACAACACCACAACACCACAACACCGGGTCGGACGGTGGTGTGGTACACCGTCCGGGCCGTTCTCCCAAGTAGAGTCTGTGCAGCTTGGACACATGCCCCACTCGAGACAGGAGAAAGCTGGTTCGAATCTAGTAAGACCCGTTAACCAACCACACTTACTCACGGTGGTGTTTTCCTCATAGCTTGATGAAAGCATATTCAGATTACCACGGGTTTTTCCTGCTTTTCCCTGTGGTGTGTATTCATGGAAGAGGTTACATGTCGCAAGACGTTATCCTCGTAGTGGTATCTGCAAATGAAATCTGAGTATGAGTGTTCCAAAACGTCAAAATGAGTCATTCTATGAGAAACACACCTTCCGTAATCATTCGTGTCATAGCTTCAGGCTGTATACAAAAGATTGATTTATAAAAAAAAACAAAAACAAAACACCACAATACCACAATACCACAACCAACATCAACTCTCAGCACGTTTGGCAGCTCGCCCTCGTCTTATTCGGTTGTCCGACTCAGATTCGTCGTAAGAAATGTTTAAGCCACAAAAACCATGTACTTAATTTACAAGGCTCCTGTGCTGACTAACCGACCACATACGCCACCTTAACACCACCACCTCAGCGCCTTCAAGCAAATCTACGATCAAAAGAATGCTAAATTATCATTCTTTAATCATGTCTAATGGTGAGTAATTTAGCCGACGAAGTCTACTACCGTACGTGTTGTGTTTTACGGATAGAATCTAGAAATGAGATGAAAAGATAGGTCATGTGAGTTGTGGCTCCTTTCAAACAATAAAATGTCCCTACCTGTTTTAGGAGAATGTTATGATAGGTATATGATCAGCGGGTACATACAGATTATGGGAGTAAGCTGCTTGTGTTCACTTAGTGGGACTAAGTAGATAGGAAAGAGGAGTACGCTCTGATGCACTGAATATGTCTCCGATAAGATCTAAATATGGTTTTTTTTTAAATCAATCTTGTGTATGCAGCCTGAAGCTATGACACGAATGATTACGGAAGGTGTGTTTCTCATAGAATGACTCATTTTGACGTTTTGGAACACTCATACTCAGATTTCATTTGCAGATACCACTACGAGGATAACGTCTTGCGACATGTAACCTCTTCCATGAATACACACCACAGGGAAAAGCAGGAAAAACCCGTGGTTATCTGAATATGCTTTCATCAAGCTATGAGAAAACACCACCGCGAGTAAATGTGGTTAACGGGTCTTACTGGATTCGAACCAGCTTTCCCCTGTCTCGAGTTGGGCATGTGTCCAAGCTGCCCAGAGTCTACTTGAGAGAACGGCCAGGACGTTGACCTACTGCACCCACCGGTCAAAGGGAGGCTCTCAACTTATACTCTAGCACACCCTTCTTACTAATCAATCAAACAGCACAAACAGCACAAACAGCACAAACATCTCAAACAGGCTACCACGTGATATCTTACACCTGGACTGTGCACTTCGGCATCAATGATGCCATCGTTTGGAATTGGCTCGGGGGAGTCTTATGGGGTGTGGGTGGGGAAGGAACATCTACTTGGTTGGAATCTTTCGGGAGACTGACGCGTCGGGTAGCCCTAGATAGGCTGAGCTAACCGGTACATGACCCTTAGGGTTGTATGCTGTGCGCCGGCACGACGTAATAAGTAATCAAAAAAAAAAATGATGCCATCGTTATACGAAACCTCTGGAGTCAATGACACAACAGAGAAAAAGTGAAAGTCTATCACTACCGAAGAAGACAGTGAGACGATAGTACGTCTCACACCCACGCTACGGTCTCACTGAAATCAGGCCTGCTAATGATGCAAGACAACACTCATTCTCTAAAGGCTATCCAAACGATACAAGATCTTAGAGAAAGCGGAGTTTCTCTTCTTGAGCGGCCAGCTTGCTCTCCCGATCCCACCCCAAAAGAACACGTCTGGATCTTGATGAAGAACATGTTCAAATCAAGTATCCAATCCAGACTTTGAGGGCCGAGACAGCCATCACAGTATAGAATTTATTAGACTATGAAGTAAGTCCAGGACGAGGAGGGGAATGAGAATGACTTGGAGGCGCTGATAGACTCGATATTGCGCCAAATAAGGGCTGTGTTTGACGCTGATGGTGGCCTTATCGGGCATTAAGAGTTCTACATAATAATTTATGACATGCACTAACTGAATTAACGAATTTCATATTATTATTTTTACTCAAATTTAAAAGTGATTTTTTTTTAAACTTATACGCGACAGACCTATGGCGGCCCTACACTCCTGTGGAGTCCGACGCGAGTGAGGCCAGGTCGGGTCAGGTTGACTACCGATACCTCGTCCCACTTTAATGACCAAGAAATTGCATGACTACCTAACATGTGCTGGACGTGTGGAGCCTAGCCTCCGGAATGACAAAAGAAGGTTTACATGCGTTTCCGCCCTCATTTTACACTGTTCTGTCTCGGCCACCGCGCACCCGAGTCTATCCCTACGCTTCCCTATCCCCTGTATCTATCTGTTTCAACACGATTTTACTTTGCTAGCCTGTGCCTACTATGCCTACGCTCGGCCTCTGGTATATACCACTGGTCGTTACGAGCTCCGCAAATTTCTGCCATCCTTTCTCCCCAAGCAATTACTTCAGGGCCGGTGTCCTTCGCCGTCCACTTACAGCCCGCCACCTGGTAAGAGCTCTTCGACATTTGACTAAGTGTCCAACCGACTTTTCTCATCCACACAGACAGTGGAGTTCAGCGGATTCATGGTTCCAACGACGGTGATATTCCGCAAGATCTCCATGACCAGTGCGAGCAGCCAATAAGCGGGAGTATAGTGCTCTCGACAGGGCAAGTTCTGGTGGCTTTTTGCGCCTCATTTGTAGTTCTAGTTCGGCGTGTCTATTTGGGCAGGCTGTAGTCCACCAGTTGGTTGACAGTTGCCTTATGCGAGTGCGCGTTTCGCGCCTGATTGAGGCGAGTGTCATTAGATCAAGCGTTTCCATGGGGAGGATGTCTGCCTGGAGTGCTTCTTTCGCTAAACGATCAGCCGCTTCGTTGCCTGGTATGCCTTGGTGCCCAGGGATCCATCGAACCTGTACCATTGTTGTAATCTGTTGAGTCAGATGATGGAATCTTTGTACACGCCAAGCCGATGAAGAAGTGATTCCTGACTGTAGAGCCTGTGACGCTTCAAAGTTATCCAGTAAGAAGTAAATAGCGCTTCGATTTTGTTAAGAATATCGTTAGGGGCATGTCAATAAAGGGACTTGATAATGGGCGATCGGTAATGTCTTCAAGGGTAATACTTTGATTAGATAATACTTCCAAGCAATCCCTGGATGTATATAAGCACACGTAGAGAATTAAGGAAATGGAAGTGAGTTATTGTGTTTTATCAGATAAATATACGCTCGCACATCCGCTGCTATCAGCCCTTACAGTTATATCTTTAGAGGCTCATCACCTTACTGGGGATACTTTTAATAGGTTATGAGAACACGGTGTCTTGCGTAGACTGATTAGTACGACATAAAGCCCAAACGATAAGGAAGACTGTTTGGCGAAGCCCAGCGAAAGGAAAGACAGCTGGCAGTTTTTTTTTTTCAGTGAATTCCGGTCAAGCAAGTGTACTGGAACTTATGAGAAAGTTTACTTAATCTACCGAGAGATGGGTAAAGAAAGCGGCAAGCTTGCGACCCTGACGCGCGAAAACCACGAAGACTGGTTTAGAAGAGCACAATTAAAGATATGAGAGAAGGGAGCTTGGCTGGCCGTGGAGAGCACTGTGGAGGAATACGCCTGGATAAATTCAGCAAATCACACGACTGGGGCCCCAAGAACGAACACAGACACCGGGAAAACGTCAGAAAGTAAGGATTCAATTGAAGATTTGACACTGCGATTTGCCCGCCTAGGAGGTTTGTGGGACGTTGAGAAGAAGAAAGAATTTGATCAATGGGACGCAAAGGCGTTAGGAATAATGATCGATGGATTAGACAGAGATGACGCCGTAATTGTTGACGAATATAAAACAGCGGCCGCTGTTTGGACTCAACTTAGAGTAAAATATTGTAAGACTGATAAGTCGATGGCAAGGATCAACATGTCCGCGATACAAAATTTTGAATATACTGAGGAGTCCAAAATCGACAGCTCCTGGACCAAGCTGAAAGAATACCGTCGGAAGGTTATCGCTGCAAACACGTGCTATGCCGCTGTATATCCTGATGACGTTCTTTTTCACGTCTTAACATCTGCTCTTTACAAAGCAAAGAGATATACTGGTGTACTTGATGGATTCATGACACAGAATTTGTCTGTTGAAGAAAGCCTAAAGATTCTTCAGGAAAAAGAATCTCAGGTCAGGGAAGCGGAACTAGTAAAAGTTACGAGCCTTGCCGCGCGACGACAGAAGGTCTTTGATCGAAGAAACTCTGGTAGTGATTCTGATGTCGAAATGGTTGATTTGACGACGAAGTATTACTGTTGTGGCTCGAAGGAGCATTTTGTTGCTGACTGTGAATATCAGGCAGCAAGTAATGAGTATGCTCGTAAACTTCGTCTTAAGAAAGAGAACAGCAGAAAAACGAAACAGAATACCAAGCTAAAGAAAAGTAGGGTAACTCAAGCCTTAAAAAGAAAAATCCAACTAAAAGACCAAGAAAAGGTCATGCGGCTTTTGATTCTTCGACTTCTTCCGATGAAGTCGACACCTCTGAATCAAACTCCAAAAATACTGATGATGAAATCGTGGCACTTTCCAAGGAAGACATAAGTAAGAGCTCTCCCAACATTTGGGCGTTAGACATAGGCGCTAGTTCCCCTATGACTGACCAACTCCACTTGTTTAGAGGAGGATCTTTGAAGTCGACGCCACGCGTCTCTATACAAGTGGGAGGGGGGAGGCTTTATTCAGATCAAAAGGGTACAGCGCGTGTAGATACAGCAGATGGTACATTTATGTACTTGGAAAATGTGCTTCGCGTTCCCTCACCAGGAGTGAACTTGATTTCAGTGAAAAAGCTTTGTAAAAATGGGCTCAAGGGGTCTTTTGACGCTAGGAAACTCTGGATTTGCTGCGGGAAAGATATAGTGTCTGATGAGATGTTAATTGAAGTCACGAGGTTACCTTGGAACCTAAACTGAGGAGAGGAGATAAAAATGATAGGGTGATAGGGAAGAACTTAGTGGATAAAGATAGAATGAAGTTAAGTTGAATA
>JAKRRZ010000622.1:0-18069 GCA_022627015.2 Podosphaera aphanis | reverse complement strand
CGAAGTATATTGATTTCTATCCTGGATCAAAATCTTATCCTAATTCTTTGTTCTCGACTGAGTCGATTTGAGTATCGGATTGGCGTTGTCGTAGCCTGGGAAATATTCATCCTGTAAAGCTGTTTAACTTGTGGAGTTGCTAGAGTGATCTGCTTTAATTCTTACTTGAAAATTTAATGATAAGACTTAGCTAAGATGTCAGGTAAAAATTTATGGTGTGGAGAACAGATGACAGTCGTCGTTGAATGCGCGTTGTGTTGTTGTGGGACTAAAGCAGTTACGAAAAATGGAGATGTTGTGGGGATGATTGCAAAACGTTGGACGAGGAGATACGTGTAAGCTGGGGCCACCAAGACCGAGCCCCTACCCATGAAGATTATGTAAAGAAGCACGGATATACCCCTGGATAGCACCGCCGATTGCAGGAGAAATAATACCCCTGTGGCCCTGTACGATCTATTATCCGATGAGCACTGATCAATGGTGATACATGCATCTCTTATCGATCATGTACGTGCAGCGACACCGATGGTCCATGCTCAGGTGTATAATTAGTTGATCACCGTGCACCCGAGAAGATATCACAACAAAACCACGGGGGCGGCGACAGGGTTTGTGGGGTCTCTAAAGGGTGGTGTTCGGAAGGATCCAACCGAGCGGTACCAGTTGACCATCTTGAATACGTCTTTAGCTGAAGAGGCTTGATCTAGTAAGTTCCGGAAGCACTGCCTTTTTGCCCTGCGAACAGCTATCCGAAGCTCTTTCCTTGCGGCCGCACAGGCAATTAGATCTTGCGAATTTTTTCACGCAATCCTGTGTGCTCGAGCTGCGTCTCTACATTCATCATTCAACCAGGGTTGTCCAGTTCCTCTCCCGAGCGCTAGTCGGGCTGATCCTCTGGAAGAGTTCTGTAGGGCGGTGCAAAGACTTTCAGCATAAGTGTCGAGAGTGTCCGGCTGTGGGTGCACCGGTAAGCTAGGCATACGTGCCATTTCTGCTTGGAGAGAGTGAAAGAGATTCTCGTCTAAAGTATCGAGTTTGAGACGAGTAACGGGCTTTTGGAAGCGGATGTCCCAGGGGATAATAGTGCCCATCAGCAGGTAGTCAGATGTGACGTCAAGCTCAGGTATGATGGCCGACTCTGCACCAGCGAGGATTAACAATTTAGACGCGAAGGAAAGATCAAGTACGTTCCCCCTGTTTTGAGTGGGTACATGAGATTCAGAGATTGGTGAAATAGAGTTTGAATCCGTCCATTCAAGTAGACTTTCTGCAGCAGACTGGTTGGTGGTCACTGATGCTTGCCATCTGGTATGTTTTAGGTTAAAATCTCCTGCTAAAAAATTGCGGCGCCGAAAGATGGAGCGAAGGAGGTCTAATAGAGCTCTTACAGCTTCCCCTTCTGCAGTGGAGCCAGGAAGCGCATTGTGTACATTAATCACTAACATTTTTATCCCAGATGGCGCTCTGACTTCGAGGAAGACGATGTCTTGCGCGGCAGGGCTATGGGGGTCGGAGTTGGTGAGTCTGGAGGCCGATGTCCTTTTGAATGTAGGTAAGGACCCTCGGACGGGTTTCTCAGCTATCAATTGGAGCGAAACACTCATGTGAGGAAATAAGTTTAGTTATTCGGCGCTGACGGTCGCGACAGATGAAAGGTTCTTGGATAAAGATAATATCATATCTGTGTTCGTTTGCAAATTCCAGGGCAATTTCGTGTGGAGTGGCCCCTCTGCAAACGTTTACTTGAAGAAGACGTAGCGGTCTCTTGCTCTTACGATTTCTATAACTCATCTCTGGTGTCGGATAACGGTGCGTATGAGTTCTCAATGATAGCGGTAGAGAGCGGTAGAGAGCGGTAGAGAGCGGTAGAGAGCGGTAGAGAGAGGGATGGAGTCCGCACCAGCTGATTCGAACTGGGCATATCTAGCTGCATTGCAGTGGTAGTCGGGGGGGGGGGGGGGGGAAAGGGGTGATTCAAAGGAAATTTAGTGAAAGTCTCTCCCGTCATTCATGATCTTCTGGCGCAGATGGTGAAAGGCGGCGTAAGCATCCAATAGTTGCACTAAGGCTGAGTCTTGCTGCTGCAGAGGTTTGACGGATCTGGGAGATATGCTCTTTCGATAACTTTAATCCATTGCGGCGGGGTCGGAGAGGGCATTCCGGGGCGTCCGCAGAATGAGGTCCACGGCAGTGGATACAGCGTGGAGTACAGTGGTGTGGATGAGGGCCACACGGCTGGTAGTTTGCCTCCAAATGCTCAATTAAACCACAGAAGCGGCAGCGGGGGGCACGAGAAAATATTCTTTCATTGTGCCATTGGAAACAACGACTACACTGGATGACTGATGTTCTTTTTGCTAGCTGTCGAGATAGTACCTCAACCCCAAAGGGATAAAACTCTCGCGCGAGGATGGTTTTAATGGGGAAGCGGGCTATATATCTTGCTGAGGAGTAATAAGGGGATTATATGCTCCCATTTGTTTCGTGTACTGAGATGGGAGAGGGTCCTTTTTCTTCGGAAAGCTCTGCGAGTACAAGGTCTTCTGTGATGGGGTAGTTTGTGAGCTGATTATTATCATCTAATGCAGTGAAGGATCGTGGAATAGCCGTCAGGAGGCAAGTCACAAGGTTCTGGGCCTTTTCGATACCAGTGGAGCCCTTAAGTTTACATTCTTTTATTCCTACGAAGAAAAGTGACTCTAGTCTGGATGCGGCGTCCTCGGAGGATAGGCGCAGGGCAATACCAGATGGGACATGTTGTACTTCTTTCAATAGGGCAGCGTCAGTACATAGAAATTTGCGGTTATGAAGAAGAGGGTATGCGGAGATTAGGCGCTCCGTCGCGTCCTGCTCCAGGCGGAGGAAATGACGGTCATCTGTAGGTTGGGAGATATCATTCTGCCTTTGGGCCCTAGCTGGCCTGCGCGGCTTAGTGCTAGCGAAGTTCCCCTGTCCTCTAGCAGCTACGTTAGCGTATGAGGAAGGCTTCGTCGATTTGGGGACCGGTGGCGGGGTATATCTTTGTGCAGCTAGGGTCTGATGGCGAGCACATCTTGTGTCAGTGTTCCCTCTTTGAGTAGCAGCAGTGTTAGATAAGCCCCTGACATGGTTGTCCAAAAAATCTAGGGCAACTTCTTGGACGCGTTCGATGAAAATTTGGTAAGTGTTTGCCAAATGTTGTAGGATAATAGGGGCACTGACACCGCGGGATGCTTCATCTAAGGCAGAAGCTACCCCTCCGAACATAAGCGTAGCTTCTTCGGATTTGGTCGTGGCTGCCGCAGTCGTTAGCAGCAGTGTTTCTGATAAGGATCTCGTCCCGCCCCAGGAGGGTGCCGGGATGGTTGAATAGGTGGCATTATGCCATGCTTAATTAGGTGGACGTATGCACTTTACGAAGGTATAGTTTATGATATAGTGCCTCAGATTGCAGAACCTTCGATAATTGTTGTTCCACACAAAGTAAGAATGCCCGGAATCAAGATACAAAACTCAAACTAATCTAGCCCTGTAGCGTTCGTACAATCCCCTTCTGACTCCTTCCGTGTGTCGCGTAAATAAGACACGTCCGACTATCCTAGTAAGTCGCGTAACTGCCTCGCGTGGATGGACCCTTACCCCTAGTATCGGACATCTGACTCTGAGCCTTTGGCGGCCATGACAAACGCAGCTATCGGTCGCATGAGAGTCCCTTGATGAAAAGAGAGCAGCAGGAAGATGTTTACAGCAGAGGTTTGCATGATCAAATCTAAGTGATGCTTTTGAGAAAGCTGCAACTCATATTATACCAGCGGCATCGAATGGTGCTCACTTACCAGGTGAAGGCTGTCCTAATAGCATTTTTAAGCAAGAATTTTGTAAACCATTGCTGCCAGCATAATGTTACTGCATGATACCGCTGACGTAAAGTATGGGGCCGTTGAGGGTTCCAAATGTTCATTGTTGGAAGTCTGCGAGGAATGACGACGGGATTGGATTCCGAATTCTCAAATGATAGAAATCGTGTTACCCTAAAAGGTCCAGATTTGGATCCCGTAGCTTGTCGAAAATTTCGGGAATTGGATCAGATATCTTGGCCAGACCTAGAAGTAGTTTAGCCTCCTGCGGAGGCCCCTGTTTCGAGGGAAGAAACTTCGAAGTTTGAACTCTGTCCGGGAAATGAATTTACTGGGAAGAGGCCTGTTACATGCACGAATTACAATCTGTCGGTCATTATCTAACGTTTTAACGACCGTTAGAACCGGGGAACCGTTTGTTTGTGTGAAGTGACGCATAATATTTAAAACGAACATTGGTACATCAAGGTATATCAGGTAAACTCTCGTTCTAGGGTCTTTTTTTTTTAATCATTCTTGTGTATGCAGCCTTCGGGCTATGACACGAATGACACTGGTGCGGTACATGGAGCGATGTCTCAACATGACGTGAGGGGCACTCACTTCCAAACATCATTTGAAGACATAACTCAAAATCAGGTGCCTTACAGCTCTTTCTACCCTCAATCTTATGTGTCTGCCGCAGGAACTCATTTCAGCCACCCACGGCTGTCCAGTTTGCCTTCGACATCGTCACATACATGACCAGGCGAGATGTGTGGTTTGAGGGTCTTGCTGGATTCGAACCAGCTTTCTCCTGTCTCAAGTGGGGCATGTGCCTCGGCTACCCAGACTCTACTTGGGAGAATGGCCCGGACGGTGTACCACACCACCATCCGACCCTCGTTCTAGGGTCATGAATGTAAATTTCAATTACAGCTAGGGGTCCCGCCATACAATACAAAATCCTATAAAATTATTTTTAGCCATGCCGATTTCTGAAGTGATACCTGTCATTTTGTATGTCTCACGTGTACGAAAAATCGTGAATGTAAAATGCAGGTTGTTAAGATCTACTGCAAATCTATGCTAATTCTAGTAGCTTTTGCTGCCAAATTATAGCTAGTGTTAAGCTAGTGTCAAATCTGAATGATAAGCATTCGGTAGCATCCAGATACCGCCTGGCATCTAGCAGGTGTATATGTACTTTCGAAGAGCTTTGTTAGCAAAGATTCATTAGAAGTCTCATAATGCCAGTGATATTACCCGTTGCTAATCTGTTAGTGTCTCCTACTCATGTTCGAGATATGGGTATTAAAAGATGAGATAATTTCTGTAAGGATTGCTAGGATCTAAAACGTTAATTCTATTTTAAGTCTGCCAAACCACTCAGACTGATGGAACACCGTATTGAAGGTGAAGTGACTGTTGCTTTTAATGAAGGGTTTCCGCATCATGAATGATCATCCCTCATCAACTTCTCTACTTGATAGAGGTCTATCAAAGGTGTCAGAGCAAATATGTTCAGTCTCTCAACAACGATCCTTTGCTTGACAGCACTAGTTGGCTCTGTCAAAGCTCGATACGTCTTCTATTATGACCAGTAACTATCATTCTCGTCACTTCACTCGGACCTAGCTAACATAGTTGTAGATATCATCCCATCGTACCCGACAATACCATAAACGCAGGTATCGACCATGTGATTGTTACATTTGCAAATTCTTCTCTTTTCACTACCAATCCACCCGGAGAGTACAAACCATTTCAAGACATTCCCACTGTACGATCCCATTTCGATCCAGGTACAAAAGTCTTAGTTGCAATTGGCGGCTGGGGCGACACAATTGGCTTCGGAATTGGCCTTGCTACTGAAGAGTCCCGAAAGTTATACGCCGCTAACATCGCTGCTTTACTCGAAAAACTTGGCCTCGATGGCGTTGATATAGATATGGAGTATCCAGGTGGTAATGGTGAAGACTACCGAAAAATTCCGAACTCAGATAAGGTGGGCGAGATTGAAACCTATCCTCTTTTATTAGCAGAAATCCGTGCCGCCATTGGTCCCGGGAAGCTCCTCACCATTGCGACTCCTGGTAAAAAAGGGGACATGATTGCCTACACGCCGGAAAAAGCGCCATCAATATGGGCATCAGTCGATTGGGTCAACGTGATGACCTATGATCTAATGAACCGCCGGGATACAGTAACATCTCATCATTCAGGTATTAGACAATCACTGGAAATCATCGACTACTACATCAACGATCTCCGTCTTGACCCACAAAAAATAAATTTAGGGTTCTCTATGTACGCCAAATGGTTCACGCTCGATTTATCTGTCCCTTGCGAAAATGGACTAGGTTGCAAAACGGCACTGTTAGAGAACCCAAATGGCACCGATACGGGATTAAGCGGTGCGATAACTTTCGAAGCGAGCAATTATGCTGGAATCCCTAACAACCTGACCGAGTCGACTGATACCTCTTGTGGCCCCACAAGCTTCCATTTCTGTGCAGCCAACTTATGCTGCTCTCAATATGGTTTTTGGTACGTATTCTATAATTTTTAACGATAGTACCACTGACTATTACCTAGCGGCGATACGCCTAGCCACTGTACTGGTTGTCAAGGACCCGCATATGGGTCGGGCTGCACTACTCCCTCCATAACATCACTGTTTCAAACAGCTATGGCAAACGGAATAAAAGATGAAGCCGAGGGTGGGCAGTACTATTTCGATCGGGAAAACAAAATCTTTTGGACTTGGGACACACCTGAGTTAATTGCGCGCAAGTTCACTGATATAGTAGCAGCACGCAATCTAGGTGGTGTTATGGCCTGGAGTCTTGGTGAGGATAGTTTCGATTTCAGTCATATTCTCGCATTGCAACGAGGTGTGGCAGAGAGAAAAAGTGCACAGCCCAGACTGCGAAGGAAGTTTCGTTGGATGTAAACATCGCGGATGGACCGAATAGTGAAGTTTGGGCCATAAGTGAACAATATTTAGCGCAGTTCTTAATTTCACCAAGCAGGCTTGTGTTAGGGTCCCATCCCTTGGAGATCATTGATGAGGAGCGCTAGGCCAGAATAGTGCCGCTGTGCTGGTTACATGTCGCTTGAATCTGATATGCAGGAGGATTTTAGATACATATTAACGATATTGAACTAACGTAATTCAACACAGATATTGTATGCCTTTCTGTGTGTGTGATTTAGTAAGAAGTAGAGCCATACTACCTTTTTTTCCACCGAACGCCTGGCACAAGATGCCGGAGTGCGCCAGCCGGGACTGAGCGAGCCGCATGACCATGCTTCTAAAACCATGATGGCTCGGCCCAACATGCGGGACCCGGATCAGCAGGCAAGCAGCCTTGCCCCGGTACATGTGCCGAGAGGATGTCTGACACTGGAGTCCGCATCAACGTAGATCACCGACGAGAGCCGTTTCAGTAGCGGCAGCAGCGCACACAGAGAGCATATCCCACACGTTTTCTCGAGATCCCTTCACGTCGGATTCGGGATGATGCCTATCCCTAGCACAACGACGCCGACAAGGCGTTGTGAAGCGATCATCTCATGGTGACTGACCTGGTGTCAAGGTCCTCAGGACTGGCTGGCTGGCTGATATGGAGTAATACCCATCACCCGTTTGCGACGCGGATGCGAACTAGACATAGGCGACGCGGAGCTGCGACGAGAGAGGCATGCAATGAGTACCCTGCAGACCATCACCGTCATCGACGGTGAACTGTGTTGTAGCCGTGGTCTCGCTTTGCAATTTGTTGGAATATTAAGGCGATCTACGACATTGGAGTCGAAGTCATTATTTCTGGGTATGGTATGAATTACTGAAATCGCTAATTTTACTGTTGAGAAAAAAATCCTGTTACTCGATTTCAATAATTGGACCAAATCGTAGAATTAATCTTAGGTAAGTTTCATTCATCATCCATCCTCGTTGCCTGCCGATCCGATCAGACCTGCTTAGTATTTAAAAATATATACATATAAATGTACGTTTCGACGGAAGCCACCTGATCAATTGTAGGCTAGGTTGCATTATTGGTGATCCAGCACCGTGTTGCACCTAACAATCCGCTTCAAACCCGCGAACAAACGTCGCGTCAAGAAAAACCGACTAGAACACTTAAGCTGATTTTCCCTCGTCCATAGGGACATCATTAGAGTTAGAATAGATGGTTCCATCTATCCACCTTATATATTCGTCTTTACAACGATCGACTTCTTGATTACTAGGACTTTGCATCCGGGGGTTTCTCTGCTCGTATTTCATTTTGAATCGTTCTGTGCGCTTGTTTTCCACGTCTGTCATTCGTAAGCGAGAACTACTAATTCCTTCCGAATTATACGAGAAATCTCTATCAGTTCGAAATGCCATGTCGGCACCGCCTCTATTATATTCAAGTTTATAAGTATTGGCTTCTATACGGACGACAAGATTCTCATCGAAAACGATATTTTTTAAGATATCTTCATCTTCCGATCCAGCTCCTGCAGCTTCAAGGTTGCGTTGAAGTATGGTTTTACCAAATTCCTTACTGTTAGGCCCATTCGGTGGCCAAAATCTAACGCCCCGCGGCACACCTTCGGTAGGCTCGTTGCGCTGCCATGAAGCGACATAATATTGCCAGCTCTGGTTTCGACCCATTGCGCTAGGATCAAATGTTGCATCTTCTTTATACACAAGGTTGACATTTACCTCACATGTGTTCGTATTCTAGTTGAATATCATTAATTGAATTTTAACTCATGAGGAATTCTACGAGGGTACGCAGTGTGTTAAGGGTATACATACCCATTGGATTAGAAAAAGATCACCATCCTTAATACACTTGTTTGCTCGGATGCGCAGTTCGAGTTCAGTGTTGTATGTTGTCTCATCAGATTGTCGATTTTGGTAGAAACGATTTATAAGGTCAGGGGTTTTTTCTTTCGTATCATTACTAGAACAGGTAGCAGCTAGCCGAGAAATAGATTTAAGGTGATCTAGTATAGTGTAAACTTGCCAGCCTTTCTTTAGGTAATAATGGCGAAGCCAGCCTTGGTAGATTGCTTCCTCTACTTCACCGGCGATATAATCCTCAATCAGTTGTTTTGCTCGGTCGTAATACCTTTCGCCATTGGTTGGTGGAGGGGTAGGTTGCCTATTGTCAAGGCCAATTTCTTTAGCTGGCTTGGGCAATGAAGCTCTAAGGCCTGCATCTGCCGTTTCGTCCTCACATTTTTTGAGGTCTTTTAACCTTCGATAAAGCGTTTGAAAGATGCACATAAACACATATATTGTTTGGTTACACCACAATTTGAAAGTGTCACGTTTATATGGTTCATCAGCATTCATCTCAATGTTCATGCTCGCAGGAACAGTCCTGCCATCTCGACGCCGTGCAATAGTGCCAGAGACTGAAATCCACCGATCAGCTGTGGTTTCAGAAGCAGTTTCATCCCCAGCATCGACGACAGAATCATCCTCAGCGATAGAGTCAACTTCGGGAGTTGATTCTTTACTTCTGTGGGCAGTATCTGTATTTTGGGCACGATTACGTGTGCCATTACGAGCCTTATCCAAAACACCTCTCCGTAGATCAGCTTTTTTACCATGACCCTGTCTCCTGGCTCTACCTCCATTAGTCAGCTCAAGAGGTGCAATCTCATCTTCATCATCTGGAGTTTCTCTTTCTATATCTCGAGTAATCTCGAAGGCCTTGTCTTCGGTAATTCCAAAGAAGGTAGGAATGAATTTTTCAAAAAAATCAACAATCCTGCGGCGTTCTAAGTTGTTATGTTGACTGGCATTTGTGGCATAAAGTACCATAAATCGAAGAACATCTAGAATTACATCAGTATCGTCAAATTCCCAGATCAGTTGACCTTTGGGAATTATTGCTTGTGTAGATCGTGCCCGGCGTTGTTCCTCGTATTTAGTCTTAATGTTATCAACAAGATGCTTTGCAGAATACTCTCGTTTGTCCTTAGTCTTAACTTGGATGCCCATATGATCAAGGCTCTTTAGGTGTAAGCTATTAGTTTGCGACGCCCAGACTTTTTCCCACTCGCGCTGTGTAAATCTCCACTCCTCATCCTTCTGCTTTAACCTAGCCAAAACGATAGGCAAGACAGCACATGGATCCTTGAAAAGATCTGCACAAACTTGAGGCCCACTTTCTTGATAGATCTTCTTTAGTACACGTCGATAAATTGCTTGGCTCTGACCTCCTATCCCTATTGGCATTCGGAAGTTCTCTCTCTCTTCGGGGCTCATCGAGAGGATTGACTGACCGATAGGTTCGAGGAGTTGAATGACTTTTGCGTTAGCCTCGATGTTAAAATCATAGTCGTGACGTTCTTCTTCAATACGATGAAGGCTTTCCTCGAAGATATTTTTTCGATGAGCGACAAAGCCTGAGTCTTCTGAAGCCCAAGTCGGATGAGAAGCCCAATCATCGTTTAGTACTTGATTGCACATTTCATCTCGGCCAGAACAAGGTTTGATTTTCTCTCTTCTTGGCAATAGTCGGTAGCTCGGCCCGAGTGCTCGACAATTACTTAGCGAAACTCTTCCACTAGATACAGCAGGTGTGTTTTCGATGATGGCATCTGCACCATCGTAACCAACAAAATCTTTAAACCAATTCATCAGATCTGGATTGTTGCCAATAAAAGCACTAGCCTTATGAACAAGAACGTTCTTTTCAATCAAATCTTGAGAAAATAAATTACAAAGCTTCAGAAATTCGTTGACTTGAGATTTGTTATTAATGAATTTCTTGACTCTATCGAAGAAGGCCAATTCCTCAGTAGTCGCACCTACTGTAACCGTGGGAGGAATAGGTTCTGGCATAATAGGTGTTAATGTTGGAGAGACAGTTGTAGAATCTGCTAGGTTATGCTTGTGTGTAAGCTTGGCTTTCTATTAGAAATGTTAACCGCCGTAGAATCAGGTTTCGTATTTTCTTGAATTCACAAGCTTTACATCAAATAAAGTTTAACAAAACGTACCTTATTAGGATTAGTGGTTGATGATCCGGCTCTGACATTAGATTCTTGTAGAACAGGATTTTGAGGAACAGAAACGTTACTGTTGCGAGGTCTCTTTTTGCTCTCTTTGCTGATGCTAGCGGGTACAGCAAAGTTACCAACAGGAGGCATTTTTGCATCACGAATAGGCTGTGAGAGTGGTGTTTGATTTTGGCGTGCCTCTTCAATAGCCTTGGCTGCCGCGGCCTTTGCGTGTGCAGCAGATTCAGGAAGAAATTGTTTAAAATCTTCCAGGAGATCAGGAGCAGTATTAAAGAGAAAAGTTACTTGAGCATAGACATCTTGAATTGGTTTTGACTCTCGCTGATAAGTTTGAAGAATCTCAAGAAATTGCTTATAAATCTCGGGTCGTTCTTGAAAACGATTCTATGGGCAGAATTAATTAAAAAAATCCAAAAATGAACGCTAAAATATTAATGGGGAGCTAAGGACTACCTTTATTTTATTAACATAGCTGATCGCGTGATTAAACTCGACAGGCCCTCTCTTTTCAGTTGCTGGACCACCTGTACCAGCTTGAGAACCAGGAGTAGGAGTTTGAGTGTTCCGGGGAGGTTGTCCCAGAAGGCCCACTGCATTTGTTAGCTGTGATACACCCCTTTGCTGTAACTGGTGAGCTGCTGCTGCCGCGGCTTGATTCTCATAAGCACTATGTTGAGCAGCGGATTTTCCATATGTAGACGCGGACGACTGCAACTGTGGGCTGAAAGTGATTTCAGGACTTTCATTACTATGTTGTGGTTGCTGCCAGTCTCCTGGACGTTGAGCCTCATAGTAAGCACTTGACCCTGGATCTAACGGCATATCACTCGTAGGAAGGGCTCGGCCAGCACCTGTAATTGACTGAACTGTTGTACCCATTGGGGTTGTGACCCGGATAATATTTGGATCTGATCCGGTGCCACACTCAATCCGATAACCTGGGGGAAGGAAAGTGTTGAATCCTTGAATTAAGTTAGGGTTGCCAGCAAAGAGATCTGAGACGCGATTGATAACGCCAGGTGTATCGATCCTATAGATCATAAGTCTCTCGGAATCTATGAGAAGATTGAATGCAACTTACGCTTGACTTTTAAAATCTTTCATGATGTCAAGAAAGCTATTATATACATCTGGCTGGTCAGCAAATTGTACTTTTACCTGGTCGAGGTAGCTGAGAGCATCCTAAAACAGCTTTATTAGCCTATGGCACGCGTAGCAGTAATTAGCAGCAAGTTGCAAATAAAGTTGTGTTCATAAAAACTGTCCCAGGGGTTCAACTGAGGTAAGACAACATTTGGCGAGTAGAACATCGTTAGAAGATATTTTTCCCAACACTTACGTTCAGGATGGGTTGTTGGCTGGCTTGAGCAAGAGCAGGACCTCCAGAGAGTTGATGACCTTGAGTGATTGCAGCGTTAAACGGAAGTGCCTGCTGTAAGCGAGGACCAGTTTCTTGCTGTTGTTGTAATGGGCCCCCGAATCCTAACGGGTTAATTCCAGGCGCACCTGCAGAGTTATGATGGATAATATTCTGTCCAAATCCAGACTGCTGCTGCTGGAGTTGGCTAGGGACAGGTTGAGATGATTGTGGAATTAAGCGATTCGCATCGTTATGAAGTGGCGCGCCGAATCCATTTGCTGGCCCACTTGGTGTACCTAAAGTTCCAGATGATTTTGTTCCGTTATGGTTTGCGAGTATGCCGGCAGGGCTATGAATAGCACCAGGTAGCCGTGATGCTACAGGTTGGTGGATTGTGATTGCAGAAGTAGTTGCTTGATGGGGGGCTACTTGTTGGTACTGTTCACGATGCTGTCTGTCTCGATCCTGTATTGCAGCATGCTCACGTTCACGATGTGCGATATCTTCTTGGTCTCGTTGGACCGCTGCACGGTGCCGATGCTGCTGATCTTCGATTTCTCGGTCTCGATCTGAATTACGTTCAAATCCTGAGTGTCCATGAACTTGATGATTCATGTTTAGTAATACAATCTCATCAGCTCACAATATAAGAGAGATCGATCTGCATAGATGAGCGGAAATATGAAGACAGTGGTGTGCTTCCCAGCAGTAAAAACTTCAGCTAGAGCTTTAAAACTATTTCCAAATTTCTGAAGTCAATAATCGGAGGCCACTTCATTCCAAAGATTTCCTGTGTGAGCGAAAAATCTGAGACAGCGAGATACCGAACTCGTAAACAAGCTCAAGATATTAAACTTTATTAACGCGCAGCGCAACAAAGTTGATCCGATTCGGGTATTAGTGCAGGTAGCAGGATGTGTCCACTGCCACAATACATCTAAAGCCCTACATGCTCACAATACACGTATCTTTGGGATGGACAATGTCCTTATTGAGATGACCTACTCAAACATGGTGGATTTAGAGTTTGAATCTCGCGACGATCCAACGTCGGCCCTTAACTCACCTCACAAGGTCTGCACTTCGTTTAAATGCCTACAAAATATTTGATACTCAGTCAACCGCTATCAACTTGCCCAAGCGTTGCTCACAATCTAGGTGAAGATTGATAATGCGCGAAGAATCTTAATGTATTCTTAGAGGGTGGTTATTCGGTCGAATGAATTCACCACCCACTACAGTAGATGAAAACCATTTCAGAATTCCAATTTTCGAAAGATCGCCAACCACGAACTACTGGAGATTATAGCTGCGACCTGCACATCAAACGCGTTTCGATCAATTACCGAAGTTGGTCGAGCCAAGCCTACTATGATCGGGCAACCTACGATCAATTGATATGCACATGGGCTAGTAAACTCGAAACTGTGAGAAATGTTGCGGAATAATTACCCCTTATTTTCGACAGATCAGAAATCCTCTTCCTTCGACCGGTGTCCAACGTAAATGTACAGCAAGTTCGTTGCATACCCGGAATGGCCAAGAAGAGTCGCGTTTATGATGAGAGTGGCTTCTTCACTTCTTACTCATTGAGTAAAACTCAAAATAACGTCACTTCTCCGAGCGAGTCTCAGTTACAAATCTTCGCAGTCAGTTTTTCCTGCGTAGGCTCATGATCAAAACATGACCATCAGCAATTTCACGTCATGAACTATCTCGACAAAAACTTTAATGAAAAATATTGCACTGCTATGTCTAGAAAAGTGACTCTTCTATTTTGCCGCTGTAACTCGCCTCGAGAGTTCGCTTTCTAAGATGAAATATTCCTCACGGTTTGCAACGAGTGACTAGCTCAGAGTTAAGAGTCATACTGGGCTCACATCCTTCTACAGTATCTTTGCAGATGCCGTTTTTCAATAACGTCCGTCACCCACATCTGGACTCCCCACCAAAGTTGAAACTTCATAAAATTAAACTATTCTATTAGATCCTCGGGAAGATACAACCAGTAACTATGGCTGCTTACTACTTCAGCTATTTGAAAAGGACCTAAATTTTTCCAATCTAGTGTCTTACTTGGCCTTCTGGCCTTGATATTCTTTGTAATGACAAACACCATATCAACCGATCTGTAAGAGATAAAAAAATTAACAAGACAAAAATTCTGACCATCTCGCTTGCCGACAATTTGCAATCTTAGTAGTCGTAAAGTATTCCAGATTTTTATGGTCTGATATCACAGCGACTGGTTCGATTGTTCCCTGAAGCTCTGGTTGCCAATGCTCAAAAGCTGTGACTGTTACGGGTTCAACCCTTGAGGGATACTGGCTGCACCAGTACTGCATGGATATCCTATACGAGTCCGTATTGTGTAATACGATAAGCGAGATGACTTCAGAATATGACAGTTAAGCGAGATAAAACCTCGGATGAGGACTCGGGAGGTTTAGTTGACGGAAGGCACAGAGAACTCGTCACGAGAAAGGACAGAGCTCTGAGTACGGATAAACGCAGATCCAAACGATGTATTTATTAAGTAGAAGTGCTCTCCGCCTTCTTTTCCTAGATTTAGATAATTAACTGTATTCGTTTGGACTTGCTCTGTTGTAATCAACATCAACTGATCCGTCAACACCCATGGTGAATAAAGGAGTTATATAAAGCATAAACAAAATGGTCGAAGCTGGAGAGCCCTGTGGGAGACCGCAATGGAACTCCAAGCCAGGTCCAGTCGTTCCGTCTAGTCGAATCTTTACATAACGGCCAGTAGAAAAAGAAATTACCCAGCGGATCAAGTGATCCAGCCAGCCTTGCTCTCTCAAACGACATGCCAGGCGACCTGGCAAGACACTATCAAAAGCGCCCCCTACATCCAATGTTAGGAGAGAGGCAGTCCTTTTACTATTAAGGGTAGACTCGACATCATGTACTAAGCAGGTGGTTAAGTCCGTTGCCGAGCGTAAAGGAAGGGCGCCAAATTGTTGAGATGCGATCACCCTGGCGTTTATAGAAATCCAGACAAGGCGGCGTGCGACAAGTCGTTCTAGGCTCTTTCCCAAAATTAAGAGCAGAGCGATAGGGCGATAGGAGCGAGGATTTGATCTTTCTGGCTTGTTCGGCTTGTTGATGATGACTAATATCGCTGACTTGAAGCATGCTGGATGATGTCCAGCTGCTAGGCACCTGCGAAAATTTTGGGAAACTTTACCTTCGATGAGGTGCCAAGCTACTTTTAGTACTGCGGTAGGGATTTAATCTTCGCCTGCCGCGGTGTTTCCAGTGCTGAATACTGAGTTTTTGATCTCCCCATCTGTGATATCCGGAAAAGGTAAGTTGTGAAAGCTCACAGCTGGAGAGTCCGGAAGTATGTCGCCTGCATCAGAATTCGTGTGTAAGAGGTTTCTGGCCAGTACCTCACGCTTTTCTTCTATGGTTGTCGCCGATGTGGCATCAGAATTCAGAGGATCCTTTAAGGGAGGGGTTCGGAAGGACCCGATCGATCGGTGCCATTTAGTCATACAGAAGATATCTTTACTGGTAGAGGCATTTTCCAGTTTCGCTCGATAAAAATGGCGTTTAACCCGACGGGTGACGGTCCGAAGCGTTTTCTCCGCAGACAATATGTCTTCCTGATTGTGCGTAGTTCTTCGAGTATTGCGATAAGCCTGTGCAGCCACTCTGCACTCATCATTCCACCAGGGTTGTCCTGTTCCTCTCCCAAGGGCTCGCCTTGCTGACCCACGATATGCGTCCCCAATAGCAGTGCAAAGATTCAGCGCGGTAGTATCTAATAATTCTCGTTCAGAAGTTGGAGGAAGCTCTGGAATTTCTGAGATCGCTGTTTCGAGTAGTGTAAGAAAGATTATTTGGTCTAATGTATCGAACTTGAGCCGAGCTAGGGGTTCTTTGAAGCGGTTGTCCCAGGGGATTACTGATGCAGTGGGGAAGTGATCTGAAGTAGCATCTGCATCATGGAAAATAGACGACTCCGCACCGTCAAGGACTAAGTTACTTGAAATGAACGTAAGATCTGACACATTTCCATGGACATGTGTTGGATTTTTAGGTTCCGTAGTTAGTATGAGATTTTGATCAACTGTCCATTCCAAGAATCCATCCGACATGGGAGAGGTGGTGGGTGTAGATGGTTACAAGCTTGGATGTCGGAGATTAAAATCTCCGGCAAGAGTCTATCATGGGAGCTGCGCAAAGATAGCTTGAGGAGAGCTTTTATGGCTTCTCCTTCATCGCGAGATCCAATTGGTGCGTTGTACACATTAAGTGTTGAGGTTTTTTTTCCCTGAAGGGCTCAGCACTTCAAGCAGAAGGTCTCTGACGGCAAGGCACGAGGGCTCTATTGGGTGTAGCTGGTGACCTTGCAAGCCGGCTCCCTTTCGAAGGTTAGTCAAGACCCTGTGGCGAGAAGTCCAGTCGTCTATCGGGGAAAAACATTCGTAAGATCTAATTCTTTTTGATATGCGCCTCTGTCTGTCGCTGAAAATATATAGTTCTTGTTGGAAATTAAGCCATTTCGGATTTGGGGGAAGGTCGTGCTGTTACTCTGCACGTGACTGAAATACTTGTACTTAGTCTGTTTTCGTAGCTTACTAGAATTGATGCGCTATACAACACCATGACTGAGGAAGTCATTATTTCTCAATAGTTCTTGAGTTAATATAATGTCAACTTTCTTTTCGTTCGCAAATGTAAGAGCAAGTTCGTGAGATGTAGCGCCTCTGCCAACGTTAATCTGCAGGATTCGTAAAGATTTAGAGATCTTGTGATGTCTATAACTCATCTGGGCAGTATTCGAGAGTAGAGAACGGGTTCTCTGAGGTAACAGAGAGTTGCATGGTGGACGGAGTTCTAACAAGTTGGTTCGAGCTTGAAGATTCAAATTGCATAGGGCTGGGGAGATGAGGAGACTGACTAAACGGCTCGGATGAGGTCAGATTCGCGTCAGACATTATCTGGTCTTCAGGTGTATTTGAGGGGGGGGGCGTCGGCAGCAGCCAACCGTGACGGAGAGGCTCAACCTGGCGGCAGCGGAAGTCCTACGACCCTGAGACAATTGTTCTTTTCTGGGTTTGTTTCCGTTACGACGTGGGCGGAGGAAGCATTCTGGGGCATCTGCAGGGTGGGGTCCATGACAGTGAATGCAACGAGCAGGGCAGGGATGAGGGTGATGGGCGCACGGGCTGTGTTCTTTATGTGGGTGCTCTTTTTTTTCTAAATCATTCTTGTGTATGCAGCCTGAAGCTATGATACGTATGATTACGGAAGGTGTGTTTCTCATAAGAATGACTCATTTTGACGTTTTGTAACACTCATACTCAGATTTCATTTGCAGATACCACTACGAGGATAACGTCTTGCGACATGTAACCTCTTCCGTGAATACCTACCACAGGGGAAAGCGGGGAAAACCCATGGTTATCTGAATATGCTTTCATCAAGCTATGAGAAAAACACCACCGCGAGAGAGTGTGGTTAACGGGTCTTACTGGATTCGAACCAGCTTTCTCCTGTCTCGAGTGGGGCATGTCTCCAAGCTGCTGTCGGTATATTACTATACTGTCAAACCTCGCTATAAGGATAGTGGGTCAATCCTAAATCAAGGCCTATGATTGGAGGCTCCGATGCAGGTAACCAATAGGAACTCGTTAACTAGGGTCGACCCACTATCCTTATAGCGAGGTTTGACAGTACTAGCAATATCTAGATACAGGGCATCAAGGGTAAGTGAAGTTTTCGCTTAATCGACAGGGGTTGGCGTGCAGGGGGTTTGTCAGCCTTAAACAGCAGGCGGTGAAGACACGATGAAGTCCCTAAAACAGGGCATCCCAGTAC
>JAKRRZ010000621.1:0-18084 GCA_022627015.2 Podosphaera aphanis | reverse complement strand
ACACTGATGCGGATTGGGCAACAGACAAGATGGACCGGAAAAGTATTTCCGGGGGAGTATGCATGTTCTACGGTGGACCTATTTCGTGGTCCTCAAAGAAACAAAACTCTGTTGCAACATCGAGTGCTGAAACCGAATACATTTCACAAGCTATGTACGCGAAACAAGGCCAATGGACCGCACAGATCCTCCGAGATTTAGGAATGCCACAGGTTATCAACACAAATGGAACTACAGTACAAATGTATGGAGATAACCAAGGAGCACTGGCACTGGTTAAGAACCCCCACCTGCACGAAAGATCAAAGCATATTGATATCTGCCATCACTTTGTTCGTGACTTAGCCGAAAAAGGGAAGCTTGTCATTGACTATGTACCCACAAGCGAGATGATAGCAGATGGACTAACAAAACCCCTGCAAAGGGTTGCATTCGAAAGATTCAAAACCCAGCTTGGACTAGCTGAAGGTTATGAGGGATAGAAATTGCCTTGAGGGGGAGTGATGAGAAAAGTCTGATGCATTGCAATTCCATCATCTCCTTAGCACCTATTACGGGTTTGAGTTGTTGTCATTAGCCAGGAGTTCGGAGAACCGGAGATTAAGATACCCTGTACAATTAGTTTGTTGCTCATGTGGTTTATGGGTTGTTTGTTAGCGTGCACGGACTTATACTCAAGATGTAAATCTTGAGTGTTAGATCTAGTCTTTTACTTACAGTAATTTTTCCTTTACTAGTTGATTAATTGAGAAGTCTACCTTCCACGCTTTCCATCAGGACCCCTTATAGTGATCATTACACGATATAAGGACTAGTTTTAATAAGATTGAAATTACTGGATAGACGAGTCTCCGCTACCCCAACCCGGCATCAGTCGCTACTCTCAGCTATCAGTTAGAGCTCTTATCCTGGCCTAGATCGCATCAACTACAAGCTCATTTCCATACACGTTTATCGCTATTTCGTCATTATTATCGTACGCTGGAGGAGATATACTGATATCTGTACCTATGGAAAGTATCTACTTAACCCTATAGCTAGTGATCAACGAAGCGATATGCGACATTTCCTTTCTATTCTGTATCAAGATCTCGTAGTATGTTAATCATAAAAAGTTACTCCAAGATATTTGTTGATTGGTTACATGTGCGGCATGATCAATATCCACTGTCGTTGGCATCTCTGAGTACTGAATATGATGATCGTGGCCCTTTTTGGTTACAAAGACACTATATTTGAGGCATTGCTGCATAGCATCATGGGCTTTTAGTCAAGACTCCTGACGCTTACGTTAGACAACTTTTGGCACAGATTTTGCAGCAGGATCTTTGTTAGCTAACTGATATTAGCGGAATGATGTCCACTACAGTATTTGATGAGGTCTCGATGGTGGAGGAATTCATCGCGATAACCAACCTTGCAACATTCAATTTCTAGCGATTCAGTTTTATTCAGTTGAAGAATAATAAAGTTTTGATTGAATACGGTCGTCTTCCATTTTGATGCGTGAAAGTCCATAATCTTTCTGGTTGGTACTATATTCCTTCGTCTTTGAAAAATTCGATGCTTGAAATCATCGTTGAATCTCTTGCGAAATGGGAATAGCTGAAATTCTTAGTCTTTAAACGACAAATGATTGTGTATGAGGATATATAGACTCCTCAACTTTGCAGCAACGGGTTTCTAATGACGCATGCATCCTAGCTTTGCACCCAACTTGTGAAGGTCTGCGTTTGTGGATCTAGTGAGGTCTGTTTGACTACTTTCGTCAGTAAGTTAAATTTTGATTGTTCTTTCCGAATTTTGAGCGCTCGTGCCGTTGTAAAAGATGTAAAAGAATAGATTTCTTAGACGCCTTGCAAATCAGAGATTATAAGATTATGAGAGTCTGGGCCATTGGAAGTGAAGCTATCTAAAAATAAGTCAGTGTAATTATCGTTATAGTCATGTATGTGTAGTTACTAGTACCTCCATTATCATGAGCTGCTTCAATGGGCACGCGAATAAACTTGTTTTGGTGAACCTACTCACCAGTAACTAGCCATTAAACTATCGGCAGTGGTTTCAACCAGATCAGATAGAAGAAAGAGCCATTGTTGCGATTTCAAAGCTTAATACGATAATTACGCAGTATCGGAACGAAGAATGCTAAGGGTGTAGTTGTGATGAAGCAGTACTTATTATGCGATGAATAAGAAATATTATGTGTTGTAGTACTCGGTAACATATGCATAAAGCTGAAGCTGAAGCTTAATCTTTATCACACTTTGTCTCAAATGGAAAACCAAGAATTAGCCAGCTCCGTTGCAGTTCATAGAGGTTCTTTCTACATGCAAAATTACCGTCAGTGCAAAATCTTTGTTCTACTGAAAGTTTGCATTTAGACAGATTCAACTTTGCCTGCTTTAGGGTATTTACGGCAAAAATAATGAGCACAAAAAAAGATTCACATTCGAGGGAGTGGATTATGTGACAATGGGCTTAGTTAGAAATACGAAAATCCTACGACGTTCATAACTGAGAGGTTAAAGAAAGAATTATTGATTAGAATAATTTCAGAGTAGTCCGAAAAGCAGCCAGCTTTTTCAGAGATGAGATCCCGCAATATGAATTTCGAGGAATACCTCTATTTCTAGATAGACACCTAAGCAGGACCTAGAGTGTTATCGCTGTACACTCAGTCTTTCAGCTCAAGTCTGGTTGGTTTGGAGGAAAAAGTCCTTGGGGTCGAAAGTCTAAGATAATCGCATGGATACTCTTCCCAGGTTTTGGCTGAAGAGGAATGGGGGCCATGCGAAAAGCCGGAGGCTCAGTATTTGCTTGCTTTCCGTCAACAGGAAGCAACTCGGCGTCTTGAATTGGCGCGGTACGCTATCTGATGTGGAAATCTAATCTCACTATCAAGTCTTGATGCTGATCACCAAGTTTTGCCGAGCTAAAGAATTAGAATCCAAGACGAGAAATTTATCACTCGTAATTCATGTCGTCTACGTCGATTGCGATTGCATCTGGATTAGTAGCTATTGTCGGTGTGCTTACTTTAGTTATAATGGCCTTTTCACTGGAAGCTACGAAACCAACAGGGGCTCGGCTTTCTCTCTCGAGTCTTTCCATAGGGCTCTCGTCATCCTGACCCTCTTCGGTTTCTTTACTCCCAGCCTCAACGCGGGCCAGCGCTTGACTAGCAATAAAGCCAACATCCGTATTAAATGCCGCCTGTACGCTACGTTTGATACGAAGCATTTCCTTAAAAGTATCCTCATTTCCATGCTGAACTTCAAAACACTCCCACTTACTCCAGAAGCTAGGACAAGTTCGTGGATCACAGAACTGACTAGCATGTCCATAAATTGCCCTGGCACGATCAATCTCACCAAGGCGTTTCTCCATATCTGCAAACTTTAGACACATATCCCGGGCGTCTTTGTCGGGTAGGGCTGTTATAGCACGTTCATAAATTGGCCTTGTAGAAGGAAGCCCAAAGTTAGAGGCCGATTTGGTGATATATAAGTTAAACATGTCAGCCCGATCCTCGTCTGATACAGCTCTGGTTGCACGTTCATAGATACGCATAGCATGACGTGCGAGACCACGGTCTTCTTCGAGGTTGCCATACATTAGATATAGTACCTTTGCAAATTTTGGAGGCACATCTTCAACGGCTTGCTCAAATAGATCTCGAAGCCGCTCGATTCCAATCTTTCGATCAACAACTTTGGTGAGATACAGATTCCAGAGCTCGAATGCTACAGGATAAGAGAAAAGATCTAGGCCTCTCTCATATATCTTAAAAGATTCTTCGTAGTATTGATTATCTTCCAGTAAGTTTGCATAGTTTACTACCGTCTGAGGAGTAGCAATACGGAGTTCAAAAATACGCTCGTATATTTTCTTTGTTTCGGGTAGTGTGCTGACAGACTCAACTAGATCAACATAAAAACTCCATAATTTCCAGCTCTTGTGCACCCGTTGTTGTGGGGATAGGGTTTCATCGAAATAATCTACCGTCGAACGCTTTGGTGCTTGAACCGCCTTAGCCATGATTTTCATGGCTTCATCAAAATTTTCATTGCGCAACTCCATTTCGGCCCATTCAATCCACATATCGGCAAGCTCGGCAACGGATTTGAATGGTACTTTGACGGCTTTCTCCATGATTACTCTAGCACTTCGGATATCACCTCCTTTTTCGTAAAACTTTGCATAATTTGCCCATAGCTCGTGAAATCTGCCGACCGCTTTTCGTGGCTGTATAGTGGCAATGGCATCAGTATAAGTCTGAACAACTTCTTGTTTATTATCACCCCACAATCCAATGCGAACGTTCCATTCAGATACATTGTTTGGGTTTTGACGAAGGAGAACGTCATTTATCAAAAAGGGACGCCTATCCATTAGTTGCTCGAATCTCATCATTCGAATATCCAAATCAAAGTTGATATCTTGATCCGAAGTTCCCTTCTCTGTTTTCGCAGCAACTTCTTCAACCAAAGCGCCGGTAATTGCTTCTTCGAATTCGACATAAGAGTCAAATATTAGAGTGAAATCGCGGACAGTCATTACAGTTGTGATCCCTTCTTCAAATACGTCTCTAGCTCTCTCGAAGCTACCTCTCGAGATCCAATAAGTTGCAAGACCAGACCATAATTTGCCTCTCTGGTCAGCAAACCTTTCTATCCCACTTCTAATAATCTTCTCAACATCTATTCCAATTTCATATCCAGTTTTAATTTCTTTCGCATGCGCAACGAGAAGATCCACCATTTCACTCCACAGCTGATATGGACTTTTGCTGTTTTTGCTTCTAAATTTAGGGTTGTTGAGAATATCAATATACTTAAGTACAGCCTGAGTATATTTTTTCGTCTCGATGAGAAGTTCGATGTAGTCTTCCGTATCTTCAGGATGAATTTGCAAGTACCTGTGCCAGACCTTAACTGCTGTGTCTCCCGAGGCGGAATTGACGAAAGGTAGGTATAACGCCCAAATACGGTTGTGTTGAGTCAGAGGTAAAGCCCGGAGAGCTCTATCAAATGTTCTTCGTGTGTGTGTGATGACCGGTTGCAGCAAAAGAAAAGACAAGTACATCTCCCATATTTTGGGCATTTTATTTAACAAGATGAGGGCCCGCTCAAAGAGAGAGTTTACTTTCGCGAATTCTGATTCAAATGAGACCGGATTAAGTTTTTCTACATGCTTGATCCTCAGGGACAAGTACTAATCAGATGTCAGCTAGCGCATATCGACGTGTAGCTTTACATACCATCTTCCATAGCTTAAAAGAGCGGGGTAATTGTTGGCAGGCCCTCTCGAGGACATAGGCTCGCTCCTGAAGACTTCCATGGTGAAACTTGAACTCGATATACGCCAGCCATGGTTTCGTACTGCCTGGATCTCGAAGGATATCCTGCTCATATATTGTGTCTTCCTCTGACTGCAGTAACATTAGATGCTATCCGTATATTTATATTTATCGGGTCATACAATTAGAGATAAATCGGGCTTCCTAGAAAGCTTCGATTTCAACACGCTCAGAGAATCCATCGTAGGCAGGAGCTCACCGGGCATCCTTAGCCTGGTAATCGATCATCCACAATCCGTGAGGAATACCATGTAGGAAAGGACTGTAGGCAAGGGGAAGTGATAATTATTTACCGGCCTCCTGCCGATAGCCATTCGGAGCGGTCGACAGTTTTACAAAACGCTGAGAATTAGCGTCGCAAGGCTACAAGGCCACAACGCTACCGAAACATTCTGGACCGTTCGCAATTAGTGTTAAGAGGGCTTGACATACTCGGTTAGCGTTGATTAATGTAAGTCTTGTACATCATGCCGCGAAATTCGTCAGCTTTTATCATACAAGACTTTCTCCGATAGATATATTCGTCAGAAACACTTTGTCAGATCTCTCTCATAGTCTACGTACTACATGTTTTACGTTAGTCAAACCATATTTATGAGGTTAATCATCAAAGTCAAACTCTTCACCTTTATACCGAGGCACTGAGAAAAGGATCACGTGTTGGCTACAGGGTGGAGAAGAGCGTAAATAAAGTGCATACAGAGGCTTGATTGCAAATACATTGAAGTGCTATAGAGAGTAGGGCAAGTCGGTGAAAATGGTCATAAAACACCGCGGTATCAGCTCATGGGTAACATTCCAGAGGATCGAGTGGTTAGTTGATGAGCATCGAAAGTAGAATGGTTCAAGGAATGAATAGAGCAGAAGTTGGGAGGGGACTACTGCTGTGATCGCTACCGGGCTGGTTTCTTTCGTTACGCCGGGCAAGATGATGATGGCGAGACTGGTGTAAAAGATCCAGTGATTGTTTGGATTTCAACTTGAGATTTTACGGTTGCCAGGTTCAGATGTTACACGTGACCTCAAATCACCTATGGACAGGGTATCTCAGCCGGGTTTCATCCGAGCGGGAATTGAGTTTTTTTTTTTTACAGCCCTTTCTACCCTCAACCGTATATGTCTGCCGTAGGAACGCATTTCAGCCACCCACGGCTATCCTGTGTGCCTTCAACATCGTCACATACATGACCAGGCGAGATATGTGGTGTGAAGGTCTCGCTGGATTCGAACCAGCTTTCTCCTGTCTCAAGTGGGGCATGTGCCTCGGCTACCCAGACTCTACTTGGGAGAATGGCCTGGACGGTGTACCACACCACCATCCGACCCGCGGGAATTGAGTGCTTCTTTGGGAAAACGAGCCCGAGAAGGAGTGGCGGCAAGAAATGCCGGATAGAGCAGAGGCTGCAGGGAAACAGATTGCAAGAAATTTATCATACTTGATCAATAAATTAAGGCTACTGTAGCTGATGGATACACCTCAATGTAAATGTTTACCGCTATTCAGCTCGGTATTGTTGACGTGAAGCTGGTAATTTATATGAAGACAACTGCTGCATAAATCGTTGGCGTATGGAATCAAATAATTTTTCCATTACATCCGTTAAGATAAAGATGCACTAGAAAGCCTGTATTTTAGAGTCAAAACTTAGGTGAAATTGAGAGGCATGAATGTGTTATGTGTGTCAAATTTCCAGTTCTACGTCTACACAATCCCAATTTGACGGCGGTGAGGTTATTTCCACATATCTAGTGACGCCGATGAGGGATTCCAAGCTTATGTACACAAAGATGACTAGTCAGTGTCACGTGATAATCATATGTCGTCGGATATGTTGGTTTCTGTCACGAGTGGCCGCGACCCCCATTTCAAACAGACCTCAAAATGTCCGGGGCACAGGTATTCCAGCCAACTTCTTCTAGGATTACTCGATAATGAGACTGTAGAATCGAGAAACTGTGTTTGCTACCCGGCAATCGCTGGGGTTGATGAAGCTGAAGCTCAAAGGAGCCCAGACAGGGCATAGTTTGCTAAAGAGAAAAAGTGAAGCTCTTACAAAGTATTATGTTTGCTGAAATTGATGATGAAGCGTTCTCTAACTTATTTCAGGCGCTTTCGAGGTATTCTAGATGCTCCAGCGTCATAACTTGAAGACTGAACATTTACCAGAGATCACAAGACGAATAGATGAAGCTAAACGAAAAATGGGACGAGTGATGCAAGTAGCTGCATTCTCTCTCGCAGAAGTCACATACGCTGTCGGCAGCGATATTGGATACCAAGTTCAAGAATCGGCCAAGATGGCTCGGTTTCGATTACGAACGAAGCACGATAATGTGTCTGGTGTCTTTCTACCCACTTTCGAGAGCTTCATAGAAGAAGGAAACGATGATTTTGGTCTCACTGGTCTGGGGAAAGGTGGTCAACAAGTTCAAAGATGTCGAGAAACCTATGCCCGAGCTGTGGAAACACTCGTCGAGCTAGCAAGTTTACAGGTACGTCATTCTGTCTTCGTGTAGAATGGAAGCTCAATATCTAAGACTGCATTCGTAATCCTTGATGAAGTGATCAAGGTGGTAAATCGCAGAGGTATGTTTTTGCATCGTATTGGGAGTAAAAAAGCTAACTATTCTAGTTAATGCCATGTCAGTATGCCGAGCACACGAGAAGGAATCGGAATCTAACATCTCTTAGCGAACACGTTATCATTCCGAGAACAGAGAACACCATTAAATGTAGGCTTCAGAGACGAAAAAAGTTCAGCAAAAGCTTACTCTTAATAGACATCAACTCTGAACTTGATGAACTTGATAGGGAGGAATTTTTCCGTCTCAAGAAAGTATGTTTGATCTTCTTGATTCTACATGCAATGATTGACTGACTATCGTCAAGGTACAAAATAAAAAGCAGAGAGAAACTGCAGTTCAAGATGCTTTGATGAAGACTAAGCGTCTTGAAATAGAAGATCGGGAATCAAGTAGTGGATACGAAACTACGGATATTCTAGGTGAACAGGAAGACGCAGATGTCATTTTTTAAGTCGGATGTACCACCATAATATGCGGTAATATAAATATTAATAAAATGCTACATGTAGGATAGCCGTTGACTTGATTCTTTTTACATGCCCTTATTGTCTCTGATATGTAACCTTCATTATATGAGTTCCATCGCCCAGCCCCATGCCAGCCGTATTTTCCTTGGCGCTTATTGCACCAGTCTCAGTTTCGTATTCTACAAACGCAATTCCTCTTCGGCCAGGTACGAGACGGACTTCTCTGAACTTTTCAAATCTGCCAAAAATAGCTGTAAGCGCTTCAATGTCGTACTCATCCGGCAAATTCTGTAAGAAAAGAATTTTATTCGGTGGAAGATATTCATCAGGTATAACGGCAGCAGCGCCGGCATTGGTTGACTTAAGGCCAGTACCCCGTGTAGATTTGATGGGCCTTGTGCTGACATCTTGCGCTGCACCAACTGGTGCACCAGCCCTTTTCAGTCGTTTCTGTTCTTCGGCTGCTTCGGCAGCTTTCTTCTTGTCTAGGGAGAGAGATCAGTTAGATGGCGCGTCGAAGAAGCCTCAAATGCGACATACCCTTTTCCGCGAGTCTTCGTCGTTTGTGACTCTCAAACTCTTCCCCGTTACCCTTTTCCTTCTGCACCGAAGCATCGCTGCGGGTGCGCGCGTAGGCCAACTGCATCGGCTTGTCGTAGAGTTCGAAGCCCTGAATCTCCTCGATCGCCTTCGTCGCACTCTCGACCGAGTCGAACACGATGAAGGCTTGGCCTTTGGCTTTCAAGTTACTCTTCGCCACGATGTCAATGATGGTGCCGTATTCGGAGAAGAGCTCTTCGAGCGCTTCGCGCAGTTGCGGCAGCTTGATGCGTTCTTCCAGGTTCCGCACGTAGACTCTGCGGTCGGTTAGCGGAGGCTTGGGTACGTGTCAGTGTGCAATGACACGTACGTCGCATTAGGTGCCGGTGTGGCTGCTGGCGTGAATACAGTTGTCATGTTTGAGGGTTGTTCACTGTCTGTTTGCGTATCACACAGCGGCGGGCAAGACGGGTGATGATCTGAAATCGATAAAGCACGCGAGTGATCCATGGGTGGGTCATGACTAATCAAGACCTCGGACTCATTAAGTCTTGTATATATCTGTACCGCACGATCAGGTTCATAAGGCAGAAGACTGACTGTGCCTGAAGGATTCTATTCTTAGCTGATTAGAACCTCGATAAGAGGGGGTGTTCACGAAGGAGCTTCAAATCGGCAGAACACATAAACTTTCCTCGCAATGCGCGATGAGCACATGCAACCCGAGGCCGTCTCCGACATCGTCCTAACATCTCTGATTATATACAACCCCGAGCTACTGCGCTCGCCCTCTAACAGATGGCACGTGGGGCCTGTATAGAGGAGAATGGAATGGGAATCTGCGCGGATCTGGTTCTAGTGGTATAGTGACAGACGGTGGTCCGTCGATTAGATCTGCTTATGCGACAACGAGATAAACACCTGATAAATCTCGACGGATGCATGCGCGTCAGATCAAACGACGGACCGACACACCGTTGTTGACATCCCCCAAGAACGATTCTCCGAATGTGTGTCCGTTGCATCGTAAATCGAAGGTTCTGCTCGCTCCGATGTAGCAGTGCAGTGCGTAATCAGCACGCCCGACGAGACACGAAGGGGAAATGCAGGAGTCGTCATATGTGTACACGTAGACGAAAGAGCAGCTACGGAGCTCATCGCGCAAGAGGTCATCATATCTCCGATTCATTTCTGCGCCCGTCAACCGACGACGCGCTCAGCCATGGAGGAAGACCAGCATCTCATGACCGACCCAGTCCAGCCCCATGATATAGCAGGAGCGTTTCGCCCTACCGTCGCGGTGCTCGAATGCAACGAACCAACCGACAGGATGAGCCGTGCCATCATGACCACGTCGTACCCTAACTCTCTTCACCCTGCGTCGATGTGTTGCTGGCCGAAAGGTCTGCCGACGTCGAGCCTGGTACGGGCTCACTGTATGCCTCGGGACTCGTGCGGGAATTCTTGACAAGTGCCTGGGAACGAGGTTGGGATGGGACGGTGCTGCTGTCTTGGAATGCGCTGGGAGCTCATCGCATATGCGACTGAGTGCAGACGCGCGCTTGCGTCCGTTTGCAAAGATAACTAGCTTCCGCCGTCCATACTTTGGAATGCTCTAATTCTTCAAACGGGAAATGAATTTATTACTTTGGATCCGATTGGTCACTATTTCATGCGTCGTCTCTTCCCCTAACACATCTCTCATTTGCCTGTCAGCTTTGGTTGACTTAATCTACAAAATCTGTTCGTCATCTTTCCCTACGAGATGTAAGCATGCATATACGTAGATGAAGAATAATCAAAGCAAAACAGTGTTACATTGCATTCTCCTGATCATGTTATCATGGTCCTCTATTTCTATGTCTTATTTCTTGCTTGGATTCAATCCAGATGTACATAGGTAAAGTAATGAATGATATCGAGAAATCATATCGCATCATACACACGTGCGCATATAGTCAACGCTCCCAAACAAAACATTAAAGCCCCAAATTTCCGTCCCTAAATATGACGTCTGGTCAATTCAAATCCAATCAATGCCACTTCAGTCATCGAAACAGGGCTTGTACCCTCTAACAAACTCCTAGCGCCCTCAGATCCTTACCCCAGTGCACGGATTCTGAACTCCAATTTGGTCGTTATCTTATTCGCCGCCTTTTAACAAGACCCTTAATGTTAAGATTTCCCTCTTTAATCTCGCATTCTCTCTCTTCATTATCGCTGTTTCCTCGGTAGCTTCTCGTACCTTTTCGACCAGTTCAATTCGCTCAATTCTACCAGCATTTACACACGCATCGCGAACTCCACTTCCTCCCCCACTATCAACCTTGGCCTTGACTGCCTTGACAATTTTAGCTAGCTCGCCATTGAAGCGCTCATACAACAGCTCATTTTCAGCCATTGTTTCACGGTACAATTGTTCCAGGCCCTTTAACTTTAGCTCCAACGCCTGAACTGACTTTTCAAGATCGAGTTCGAGCGTATTATTGCGCACTTTAAGATCCGCAATTACTTTTCGGAAGCGGGTTAAGAGAAGCTGGAGCGAATTAGATAAGGAATCTTTAGAAGTCTTCTGTTGAGAAAGCAAAGACGCATCTCCACCTTGTAATTTTGAAAGTTCGGCGCTGATATTGTCGAGTTCGGAACGAAATTCCGCTTCGGCATTCTTGATAGCTTTTGCCTCATTTTGGAGGCGCTCTCGAAGTTTGTGAGGCGATTGAAGCCGCAGTTTTTGAGGACTCTTAGGAGTTCCGTGGTTTCCAGCTGTATAATTCAGCGTTGTTGAAGTGCTTGGAGGGCGACTTGGATGGTTAGGGATGTTCGAGCTAGAATTTGAGGCTGATTTTTTATGAGGTGTAGTCCAGAGATCTTTTATGAGAAATACATCGGAGGTTATAGGTGACGTTGACCTTACATTTTGCGAACGTTCACTAAGACTTCCAATGCTCCTATTTGGTAACGAATTTGGTGGGTTATTCTCTCTCTGAGTCGGAGATCCAGTACGATACATACTCGAACGAGAGCGTTCCATGACTCCACCAGCCACTGGTATTCTACTTGGGGGTGGATTTTGTGGAGAAGAGTTAGATTTAGTCACTGCAATATTACGACTCGACGGTATGGCAGAGAAATTTACGGGGGAGCCGAGGGTAGCCTGAGATAGTATGGTTTTCAAATCCGAGAGAGAGCTACGTCGCTTTTTTTTCAGAGCCTTGAGATCTTTCTTATCTTCGAGAGATGAGACTTCTATGCTTGCAGGTTTTGCCCCAGATTCCGAGGAGCTAGATGGTCGCTCTTCAAATGCGCCAAGGATCGTTGGTCTATCTCTCAGAGCCGGTCGTCGGCTAGATTCTATAGATTGAGATCTATTAGGAGATTTTTTAAAGAAGATGGTTTGATTTGCATACTCACCATTAGCAGGATTCCGGTTATTTTTACTTAGCGATCGCCAAACTGAGGATTTATCTATTGTACTGTTTTGTCTCAACACGGTATCTGCGAATTTTCTTCGAAAAGATGAAGTACTCGAGGTAATTGAGTTTGGGGTATATGGATAAGAACGAGCAGCACCAATTCCAGATTTACTGACTGGTCTTTGGACATCGAATAGACTCTCATGATCAAGGACCAGCCTGTCAAGTAAATTAATATAGTCATGCGGATTTCCATCTAAAACAAGCAACTCAGCAAAAGCAGCCGTCATGGCACCCCTGTCGCCATCATTACCACATCCATCGAGCAAGTCTGCGAGCAACTTAATAATGCCAATTAATGCACGACGATTTTGTGGTGTCATCTCACTAAGGATCAACCTGACATAGTCCACAAATTCTCCCGGTGCCAATTGTATAGCCTGTATCTGTAATTCGTCCCAAGTCTGCAAGGGTATTACATCACCCATCTGGTCTCTCCAGGCAATACGCAAGTATTTCTCGAATGCCACAAATATTATATCGACAGTAACTTCAGAAGCAGCACGCTGGTCGAATGGATTTTCGATAAAAGTGTTGTAGAGAGCATTAACAGCTAGCTCATCCGTCATAGCTCGATTTCTCAATGCTCGCCCGATGACATTTCCTTTACATGAACAAAGTGCTGCAATATAACCGGCAAACGTCTCTTCGAGTCGTATTAAATGATTATCGGGTTTTTCATCAGCAGAAGCTCGATATGAAATCCTTGAATCTACATCAAGTGTAGATTGTATGGACTTGTTACTGTTAGTCCGGGTCAGAGAAGGAACATTAGCGAGGGACGAAGTCTTGGAGGTTTTTGATCCAGAAATAGAGCCTGTCGTGGAATTATTGAAAAGATTGGATAGCATTTTGACAGGAGACCCTGGCTTAAATAACCTTTGCTTGTCGGATTCGCATTGGATTTCCAAAGATTTCAAGATCCTGGTGTAAGATGAAATAAGCGTTACGGTGAGATTTGAGTTCCTCACATCGTTTTGAGACCGAAGAAGTTCAACAATCCGTTTGGCAAGGGTTGGTAGAAAATTTTCTATATCTAATTCGTCCACGAATACTTTGTCATTTAAGCCATCAACCTCTAGCCGATATTTAGATCTACTTTTCAAGGTAAATACATTGGAAACGATTTCCACACCGTAATGACCTACAGGAGCTCGTTTTGTACCCTTGTTGTGGTCAATAACGATTCTAATGGGCGCTGGATCTCGTCGTCCTTCGACTAAAGTATCAACTCCCTCTTGGAAAATGGCTGAGTGGAATGTGATATCTGTAGTGGCTAGCCTCATAGATCTACAGCTCCATTCGTTGGTCTCTCGCTCTGCCTCAGAAAATCGAGCTTCAATTCTAGCTTTGGTGATCTCTTCAGTCAATTTCAAACCTTTTCCTTCATAGCCCCCTTGAAGGAGAAATACTCGCACTGCCAGGGCGGACATATTTGATCCTCGAGTATCTATATTTCCCCTGGGCTCATGGAGCGACGTCATTGAGATACTGTGCCCGTCATCCGATGTTGTGAAGCGAGTTTTACTAAGGAAATTTTCACTACAGAAAGATAAATCAAAATTATTTTTTTGTGCGCCAGCTTTAGCGGCCATGAAAGCCATGATGGTAGAGGCTGATGGCTTGTCGATCTCAGCTAGAAGACCACGTGCCGAGAGGTTGCAGTGAGATGATTTCTTAGTGAATACTAGACGGTCTGTAAATAGGAGAAGAACACCCTCAATATAATCGGATGCATGAGAAGTATCGTAGGAAGTGGGACGTTCAAGGAAGTCTACAGCGGTAACCAGTCGGCCTTCAGGGATCAAAGATGAGGGCCAGTTTTCTACTAAATTCTGCAGGCGGTTGATTACTTGTGATTTGTCAGGCTCCGGTGGGTCCATGGAGCAAATAGAAGTAATGATATCTCTAGCCTTTAACATAAGCTGCATGGCAGGATGAAGAGCAGGGAGATTATTGACAATATTATCGATAAAGAGACTATAGCGAGGCAATCTCTGAACTGGCTCAATAACAGCAGAGCGAAGTCTTTGTTCCCCAGCTTGTTGAAGTCGCTTGGAAAAGCTAGACTGCTGTTTGACGAAAGAAGTAATGATCTGCGGAAAGTTTTGGCTGGCTCGAATGTATTCTTGATAACAGTCTGAAAATTGTGGAAACCATTCGACTAAAGTCTTCGCAAAAGATAGAGCACCTGTGGGATCTTTAAGTCGGCCTGTACCACCATAGCGCGAGCTCGTTGAACTTCCAGCTGTGGCCTCCAGGTCTTGCATTGCATCCTCTTCAGTATCGTCCATGACCTTGCGGACTTGGTTTAAGAATGCAGTATTTACCTGAAGAATTTGATCTAGAGATTTGGGAAATAATTTTATTAAGTCTTCTTCTGACGGGCTGAGGCTACTAGGTGCCCGATTTTTGGCTTTTTCCCGAAATTCGTTAGCGATATGATGAACCAGCTCATGTAGTTTGATCACATATCTCTCTTCCGTATCGACCAATTCAGCCATTTCACGACGTAATGATATCTTCTGATCCTTGAGAAAAGATCGTGTACGATTAATAGATGTGGGACGTGAGGGTGCTCTCTTCAGGTTAGAAGTTGGTAGGAAAGTTATTTCACCGAATAATTTGATTAGAGGTGCGTAATTTCCATAGATGCTTAAAGTTGAATCGAGGTTTTCCCCATCCTCAGTCTGATGCTCTTCCAGAGTCTGGGCAGGCACTATGGAGCCCGGAGGAAGAACTAAATCCAGATCAATGTGATTAATGTTTTGTGGCCGGAACGCAGCTTGAATAGCATTTATAACGAGATTCGTGTTTTCAACTTTGACCATTGAGCCTGCCAGAGCGGCAGCATGCTGTTCTCCGAAGAGCGACGTCGTAGTACCGGATCGTTTTCCTCGGATATTCCCATGTTGTATCATCAGTATATTTTTTGCAGTCTCGGGTAACTCCTTGAAATACTTTAATAAACCGAAAGCGATTCCACGGCATACCTCATCACCCTGTTTCTCTCTTGGCAAATGATTGACGGATTGGTAAAAGGGCGAATTTGGAGAGATTGTGATTCTTTCATAGCTCTGAAAGCCAGCGCCAGTGAAGATATGCACCTGAATACGAGAGCTATTTAATGTAGAATTTGATATGGTTGATGGACCGTGAAAGACAAGAACTGGTAGATTTTCCAAATTACTATCAGTTGTGTAGTATAGGGTAACATCTTCTGGTGATAACACAGGCCTATCGGTGATCTGAACCATGATGAAACTTTTTATCCTCTTGATGTGATATAAGATTGAGACAGAGACGATCAGATCTCATCCATAATGAGTCCTACCAAGTGTGGGAGAACAAAAACTCCAACAATGACAAAGCATCTGAAGCTGAGAGAATAATGTGTTAGTATAAGCATAAGAATATGAATGATTGAGGCTAAGAAAGACGCGTTATGGGCCGGCTGGTGGGCTTAGCAATTGATTAAACTACAAAGAATCCTTGGATGGACCGTTATTAATTGGTCGAATTTAGTTCACGGGGTTGTTTATTGTGACCTGTTATTTACTAGTCTCATGCACGAATGGAAGTTTCTAAGTCTGGTAAATAGTGAATTAGTGGTACGCGCACTTTACGACGCGTTGATTGGTTGACTAATTATAGCATGTCAACAAACGGCCCTTTCCGCAGCGCAGCTACTACATGTAGCATTTTTCTCTCTCGCTTAATTCATAGTTTGACCTACTACATTTTTCTATCTCATGTAATTCAATTGTTCGGTAGGTCACAGCCCCATCTCGCCCAATCGCTTTGCTATTAGGTGAGGGACAGCAATACTCAAATATTTTTGACACTTGATGCGCCAATTGAAATAACTCAACCACAACATTGTAGATTGATTTTAAATTCTGTTAACATGAGGAAAGAGATATATTTCAAGGCTTTTAACAAGTTTTCGCATCATGATAAATCTTATTGCGCGAGCTAGAAGTTCGCAAAATTGCCAAAATTGAAGTCAGAAAAATTACTTTTTGACCTTCGGTGCCACAACTTCCCACAACCATCCCTTGAGACTATTGTAAAGCAATAATTTATAAATAAAACATCTTGAAATATCAAATTTCTATTTGTTTTGCCATTGAACCGTTGTTATGTGCTTCATTTTATTGCTTGAAGTGAGTGGTTAAGCCTTGATTTGGCCATACATATATAACGTGTCCGGGTCATATGATACAGTGAGTCACAATGATTGCTACTAGTACTAAAATTATGACAAATTACTTGACCACTGCTAAATCAATACGGCCAAACCGAGACTCATCCACTCTAAGCGGGTCGGATGGTGAAGTCGTGCATCGTCCAGGCCGTTCTCCCAATTATAGTCTGGGTATCCTGAACACATGCCCTAGTTGAGACAGGAGAAAGCTGGCTCGAATCCAGCAAGACCCGGATGCCAAATTTCTCGCCATGTTGCTGTATTCGTAGATTGACGAAGGCATACTCTCTCTCAAGGTTCCTGAATTTACTAGCGTATTTAAGGGCCCGTAAAAATACAGGGGATCGACATGGACAAATCCTTGTATATTTATGGTCTAAATTATCGTATCGCCTATTCGGGCGCTAGGTCACCTGGAGCCCCTGCAAAAATAACCGCTCACCGTCGACGTTGCATCGCCGGTTGACAATCAACCAACACCGCTTCCATCAAGTTGGCATCACAACATAACACATCAACCTCTTTTCTCATCCCTGACTAAATGCCAGTAAGCTAATAAAATATTTATTCAATAACTGATTATACTCATGAGAAAACTTTCCTCGAAATACCAGAAAGTAGCCGTCGCTCCGCTACCCTCGAAGAACAAACATATATTATTATCCTCGTGAATTCTTTTTCAGATGGGAGACCTCAATAGACTTGAACAACGTACAGTTCTGAACCATATATGACAGAAATTTCATCGCAAACATTCCGAAGTAGAGTTATGGAGAATTTTGCGACAAAATCACAGCCAGCTCTCTATTTCATACGAGGTCTTCATGTAGTCCGCGAAGATCGATGCAAAAATTTGTGGGTAGCTTGGACGTATTTACACGTTAAAGAAAATGACTAGAGGACATGCACAGGCCAATGAATGAGTGTCTGCTGCCGACGCTTGACTGGTGATTATATGCACTAGAGGTCTATGACTCTAACAGTACTGATTTATGGAAAACTACGACGCAAGTATGTCGAGAAGGCTTCAAACTGTGCTCATTTCCCACGGAGGCGCCACCTAGTACTGTAACAACACTATATGCTTAGCACAGGCTGGTGGATTAACCGACGTAAATAACTAGATTCAGATTAGTCTCGTAGAAAATGTCGAAACGACGCTAATACATTCATAAATTTTCGTACACTTACATGTAAGACATACAAATTGGCGGGTATCATCTCCGAAATAGGATTAGCCAGAAATCTTTTCATATAAATTTGTATGGCAAAACCCCTGTCGTAAATTGACTTTCACATTCAGGACCCTTGAGAGAGAGTACTACAGTGGTGCAAGGGTAAGTTAGCTAGCTGGTCATACGACAGGGGTCATACGACAGGGGTCATACGACAGGGATAGCTTTTGCCAAAATGAGTAGGCGGTAAAGCCATGGTGAAATTCATTTTGCA
>JAKRRZ010000620.1:0-18096 GCA_022627015.2 Podosphaera aphanis | reverse complement strand
AGACACGTGTAAGCTGGGGCCACCAAGACCGAGCCCCTACCCATGAAGATTATGTAAAGAAGCATGGATATACCCCTGGATAGCACCGCCGATTGCAGGAGAAATAATACCCCTGTGGCCCTGTATGTGAAAATCCTCACGCAAAATGTTTCCCAGCTTCTAATTTTGGTTCAAATAAAGTTATGAATTCATTATTATAATTATCCAGCTCATAATAAGTTATAGAGGCTAGTACTTAGTCGGGCCACCTTGAGCTTCATAAACGGCCCTGATCCTGCTTGGCATCGACTCGACTAGTTTTTCCAACTCATTTTCATCCACGGCCCTGTCCTAAGCTTCTGCCACAATCCTTCGAAGCTCGTCCTGCGACCTATTATTCTCTGGAGCTAAATCAGGGTAGTAATAGGCGATGTAGTCCTTCATCAGCTTCCAGACATACTCTATGGGGTTCAGGTCAGGGGAGTATGGTGGCCATGTAATCGGAGAGATGTTTCTCTCCCTAAGCTCATCCATAGTTTGCCTTGCCTTATGATGTGGGGCGTTGTTCTGCATTAATTGTATTTGTGGATGACTCGAAATCATGCCGTGAATAAGAGGTAGTATACTCTGACAATATCTATCGGCATTTATACTACCTCACTCCTTCTCCCAAATCAAGGAAGGTATTAAAATGGTGTAATTAGATTGTCTGGATTGGTCATAGCTCTGTTGGTCACAGCTACGCTAGCAGGGTTTATATTACTATGAAGTGGAAGAGTTTTCGCATCGGAAAACTTCTATGGTACCGGTCTGTAAAGCATTATTTTATGTGTAGCTGTAAATCCTCAGAATCCAATTGTGCAGTTCTAAATCTACTTCCACGCCATATTATAAGTCATACTTTTAATAGAAGGGCCTTTTTCGCTCCCAAAAAGAGCCCCAAAACATCCATCCAATTTTCTTCCGAAAGTTGCTTATGACACATGTAGCGTCAAAGTTTTCATCTACCTAGATGATAGATTAAGGTTAGGAATCTCAAGTTTCAGACAAAGTAGGCGGTACTCACTTTTCTCGTGATCCAAATACTACTATGTCGTCCATCAGTCACCCAGGTCTCATCTGTCCAGAGAACCCTCATCCAATCTTCTTTATTCCAGTGAAGATGTTCTGTAGCGAACTCAAGTCTCTTTCTCTTGTTTTCTGCAGAAAGAGGTGGTTTCGAAGCGGCAATACGACGGGCGTATCCCCTTCTAGACATTGCCCGTTGGATTAACTTCTTACTCACTCCAAAATGACTGAAGTGTGCGTAGGCGAGCTCGAAATAGGTTAATTGACGGTGTTCTGGAGATGATATAACAAAGGCTTCAATCTCGTCGACCTATTCACTGCTGAAGACAAGGGGACGACCGCTACTCTTTTTGGGAGAGATATGGACAGCATTTGCTGCATAGCGAGCCTGGTGATAGGTGACTTGGAGTCGTCGTGCGATCTTTTGGTAGCTGTAGCCTTCTCGGGCCAGAGTTCTCACCTGCCAATTTTTAGAGACGACATATGATTTAGCTCTCTTTTGACAAAATACTTACTTCAATACGTTGTTCTTTTGTCAATTTTTTTGCTCTGGAATGAGCATGAGATTGAAGTGAGGTTGATGATGGTGGAGGCGTCTGTGGATGGTTATTCGTTGCAATGATTTAATTGATCCATTCTTTAGCATCCTGAATGAATTATTTAACTTCAGAATTTCCTCGGCTTACAATCGGTATATTTAAGACAATTTACTCAAGTGATGGCATCCTATTGAGATCTGTGATGGTATTGCTGGACAATAGTGGAGGAGCTGACGTTCGGGAGAAGACTCTTTGAAACCAAGGCTAACGAGCATAAAAATGACAATCCTGACAGATAAGGATCACATATTTTAGACTTTGAGCTAGATGACATAGGCCCCATAGACTTCCACTTTTAATCCCTGAAGCGAGATATACCCTGCACAGACCCACCTGGGAGAACTTAACGTAGCGGCACACTATGCAAAAAACTGTCAACATAAATCGCGAAATTTGATTCTAAAGCCCATCACTCTCTACCAACTGAATGAAATAGCTTAAAAATGCACGTAGTTATAAATTACTTTCTGATAATTAATATTTCACGATCTGGATTTGTGTAATTCTCTACAAAAAAATGGTGGCTACATAAAGTTCACAATTTATGGAGACAGTTTTTTACAGGTATCTGGCTAGTTATTTACCCAGCGCAAAACTCAACATTAGGAACCATCCAGACGAACTTTGCCATCAGTTCATCGTCAGATAGTTAGATAAGACTTCGGTGATTACTCATTTCGAAAAATTGAGCAGGATCATAGTTAGTAATGAATGTCTTGGTGTAGCATCATGCCCCGGTTGACTAAAGCCACACTAGAACGAATTGTTGGGCTACTGAAAGAAGGATATTCGTGCCGTGACGTTGCTATTCGATTTAATCGTTCTCCATGCGTTTTTGGTAGACTCCGGAAGACTATTTCCAACATTAGTAGTGGCAGTAAAGGTGGTCGACCTAGCAAACTTACTCCTCCGCTTAGACGCCAAATCGTCCACGACATAACCAATGAAACGCATAGAACCCCCAAACAAGTTGCTGCAGCTGTAAAAAAGCTTTCTCTATCTCTGTAACCCCTCAAACTGTGCGAAATGTCCTACGACAAGCTGGTTTAAAGGCGTGGAAGAAGGTCAAAAAGCCAGCGCTTACTAGCCAACAGAGAAAAGCGTGATTAAATTTCGCACAATAGCATAAGGAATGGACCATTGGAGACTGGAAAAGAGTGATTTGGTCTGATGAGACAAAAGTCAATCGGATATGCAGTGACGGAATACAGTATACGTGGCGAAAACCCCAACCCGGACTTGCTGGGAGAGGTATCGTCCCATTGCTCAAGTTTGGAGGGGGCAACATAATGATTTAGGGATGCATGGCCTGGTCCGGACCGGGCGCAATAGTCCAAGTAGTGCGAAAGATGAATACACGGCAATACATCAGTATGTTGCAGGAGAATCTCACTCTTTGTATGGAGGCAGCGTCTCTTCTGGAAGATATGCCTCCGACAGACCAGCAAATTTTTCAGCAAGATATTGATCCCAAGCATACCGCCCGCGCTACAATATCATTTCTTAGGTCCAGGGATATTAAATGCTTAGATCGGCCTGCCCAGTCCCCAGATCTAAACCCAATAGAGCACCTTTGGGAAGAGTTGAAGAGAAGACTTGGGACCTATCACGAACCCCCAAAAGGAGTAGGGGAATTATGGCAGCGAGTACTGAGAGAATGGGCCCTGATACCAACAAGTATCTGTCGCAAACTAATAGAGTCAATGCCGAGGCGAATTGAAGCAGTTTTGGCTGCTAAAGGTGGGAATACTAGATATTAGATAAGCTTGCAAAAAAACTGTCTCCAAAAATTGTGAACTTCATCTAGCCACCGTTTATTTTGTAGAGAATTACACCACTCCAAATCGTGAATTTTTAATCTGTTTCATTCAGTCGGTAGAGAGTGATGGGCTTTAGAATCAAATTTCGCAATCTTTGTTGACAGTTTTTTTGCATACTGTAATCCGCAGCCAGCTAAAGTTTCAGGCAAAAACTTTAGGCTTCAGTTAGCCTTAAACCTAGTAGGGATCACACCCCTGAAGCGAGAGTTTTCTCCACTGGACGGACACTACCCTGGAGGAATAGTACACGTAAGACATACAAATTGACGGTTATCGTTTCCGAGATAGGCTTCGCTAATAAGCTGTTCAAAGAAATTTGTATGGCAAAACGCCTGTCGCAAATTGACTTTCACATTCAGGACCCTTGAGAGAGAGCACCTGTCACTTTGGTTGGTGAGCCCGAAGCGAAACTAGAGCCAAAGTGGGGCGTGTCACGGGTAATTACGCACGGAAGAGTTGATTCGTTAATCACTGAAAGCAGGACAATCAAAATTCAAAAAGACGCGTGGCGTGGCGTGGGGTTTAGTGGATATATCTTATGGCAGACTCGTGTCACGCGTTAATTTTCGCACTCTTGTGAACACTTGCCGACCTCACTCAATTAGTTGCCACGGATGGGGATTCCTCAAAAGTCTACGCGAACCAAAACGCGGCGACGTTTAAGGTGATCCATGATCTATTCCTAAGATTACAATTCAACACTAAATGTCACAAAAGCTAACCTCCTCGTTAGAGATTTGGACCAGATCTCTGAAGACCTGCGGTCGCCCAGGCATCTCGAACAACACAAAACCTCCACACCTGCAGAAGATCTGCCTGGACTCGGCCAATTCTACTGTATTGAGTGTGCTAAATGGTTCGAAAGCGAGAACAATATGACGTCACATCAGAAAGGTAGCACACATAAAAGACGGGTAAAAGCGTTAAAGGACGAACCATATTCGCAAAAAGAGGCTGAAGCAGCTGTTGGACTCAGGACTGATAATGGTTCGCGCAAAGCAGTCGAGGAAGAGATGCAAGATGTTGTCGTGTAGCTTCAAAAAAATCGCAGCACATATAGGGTACCCGTGAATCTCTCACCAATCACCCCTGGAATGTCATGTAGCTAGCTAAGATACAATCTCAAAATAAAAAGGTGGAGTATCATTGCACCTGCAGCTATACCAGCACTAGTTCATACTTCTGGGTTTCGCTGCACGCGCAAGTCCGCTACTTCGAGCGCCCCGCGCAACACCGCGTGTCCCTCTTCCTGATGGAATAGAACTGCCTCGTTGGTATCCTCGTAGGCGTGAAGTTGGAGCTGTAGTATTTGAGCTTTTAGGGATAGATCTGGAGGAAGTAGGAGGGTTGTCGACGAAGGAAGTATCTGTCGTCCTTAGAAAATATCAGCGTCACTAATGTTGCTGTTTGGAGCAATGTGGGGAGAGCTTACATGAAAGTGGTCTCTCCATCCATCTCCTCAGGGATTTTCTCCTGATCGGCTGAGTGACCTACATGACATAATATTTAGCGCCAAGGTGGGAGCGGATACACTAAGGTCTGAGGCCTACTTGAACCGTCTGCTTGTTCACGCGCTCGGCGGAAGGAGTCTGGTACAGGGGCCTTGCCAAAATCAATCCTGCTCTCGCTCGTCTCGCGCCGGGTCAACTAACCTCCGGAAAATCGACACAAAAGGCATTCATGTTCATGCCATATAAGAAACTCGCAAAGTTTTCGCTGAAGCGCGAGAGACTCTCGTGGATCAGTTGCAGATGCATAAGATTGGCCTCTAAATCAACAAAAGAATCGGAGAGCTCAGCGAACGCCGGCTCCAACGTTTCCGGAAAAGCCCCTGAGTTCCCATTTAATCTTCCACTTTCTCGCAGAGACGAGCGCGACGAAGGACGAAGGGGCGTCGTCGGACGAGACGGGGGATTACGTCGATTTCGAGACTCGGATCTGGCGTGAGTGTGATCGCTGTGAGGAAGCGTTGAAGACATTATACAAGACTTTGTGGTCGTCGTTATTTGCGAAGCTATCCGCTAGGGAGCGTAATTAGATACATAACAGACTTCTCCTAGGCTGCATAGAATAATGAACCGTCCTGCACTCACCATTAGACGGGAACCATCCGAAGAAATAAAATCTTTATCAGTACCTATGACGCAGGCTCCTATTCTTATGCTCGTGCCACCAAATACGTACATGTAGTTAGTACAGCTGGAATTTTATGTGCACTAATTCCTTGAAGTATAGGCCCCGCCTTTTCTTTTGGCCCAATGCGCAGATTTACTTATTCCTCTTCATCCCTACCGTCTATGCTAATTAATAGGATACCTTCTTCACGGTGCATTGCTTCCCGTTTGCAGAATACTTCTAGTTACTCTAGTCGACTCAATACAGCTGGAAACCAGTCAGGTCATTCGATATTCGCAGCTTCAAAGCTTCCCATTAATACAACGCGGTGCGGCAGTACGACAACAGTCACTATTCCTATAATAAACGTACCAAGAAATTCCAACTTAAACCGTGCACGACATCCTTTCTTCCAAGCTCAATTTTCTAGAGGTCGCTCGTCAATAGCTCGTCAAACGGATACCCCCGTATTACGGTTTATATCTCGAGCACGGCGACCTTCTAAATTTCTCTACCAGAGCTCTGTAAGCTCCTGGTCCCTTATAGCTATTTTTAGCATCATATTGCTCTCTACTTTCGGCACCACAACCTTTCTTACTTACGATACGATATTCTGGCAAACGCCTAGCAACCAAAAAGCAGCCGGAACTTACATCGGCGAATTCTGTGAAATGGATGGAGAAATTGTTACGGGATACTCAGGAAGCCTCACACCAGAGCAGGAGGAAAAGCTCAAGGAGCTTTGGACTGCCACCTTTCAAGTCTTCCAAGTAATAGATGACTCTGCCCCCAATGGATCTGGAGATGTCAAGACCAAATCCGACCCAGCAAGTGCGAAAAAACCCAAAAAGAAGCGTGTCTCGATATTTCGACGAGGCAAAGAAGAAGAAGCTGTGGCGACAGGAGAAGATGAAGTAGACGACAAGTTCGGACAAAGAAAAGTTTTCAATGAAGCATTAGCAAATATGTCTCCAGAATCCCTTAGAACAACTCTTTGGAGTATGATAAAGGCCGATGAGCCTGATGCCCTTCTACTCCGCTTTTTGCGAGCCAGACAATGGAACGTTGAAAAAGCTTTGATTATGATGATATCGACAATGAGATGGAGACTCACGGAAGCTCATATCGACGACGACGTTATCAAAAATGGCGAGCTTTATGCGTTAAATGAATCCTCTGAATCAGACCCTGCAAGACGAAAATTCGGTAAAGAATTCTTGGACCATTTTCGTAAAGGGAAGAGCTATGTACATGGAATAGATAAGAAGGGTAGACCGTTGGTCTATGTACGCGTACGTCAGCACAAAATTGGAGAAATGAGCGAGGAGAGCTTGGAAAGGTTTACGGTGTATGTAATTGAGACTGCTCGCATGATTCTAGTACCCCCAATTGAAACTGCGGTATGTACTACCCTCATCAGTAGAGCTCATAACTAATCAAATTACCGTAGTCTGTCGTGTTTGATATGACCGGCTTCTCAATGGCTAATATGGACTATGCTCCCGTCAAATTTATGATCAAAGTTTTCGAAGCAAACTATCCAGAATGTTTAGGCGTGGTTCTTGTTCACAAAGCGCCATGGTTATTCCAAGGTTGGTTTGAAGGTTGCTCGCATAATATTCCATGTTTAACATTCGTATAGGTATATGGAAAATCATCCGTGGCTGGCTAGATCCAGTCGTTGCAAGCAAGGTACACTTTACGAACAATACAGAGGAGATGGAAGCATTCGTTGACAGAACCCAAATTCTCAAGGACCTTGGTGGTGACGATGACTGGACCTATGAATACATCGAACCTGTACCCGGAGAAAACGATTTGATGAAAGATACCGAAGCAAAAGAGAAGCTACTTCAGGAAAGACAGAACGTGGTAAAAGATTTTGAAAATACTACACTGGAATGGATTCATGCTGGTAGCACCGAATCAACAGCGATCAACCAGAAGCGTCAAGAGATAGCCAAGTCAATGAAGGAAAGCTACTGGCGCCTTGATCCTTACATTAGGGCAAGAACATACTATGACCGGATCGGGCTTCTAAATCCTGGAGGCATTATAAATCTTCAACCTTCTAAAAATGGAGTTTCTACAGACGTTTAATGCGAACCGTCTCAAAAGTTTGAATTATGGCACACTTTTAATCCTTATATATTAGATGATCAATAGAACTAAATAAATACCTGTTTTTAAGTTATGAAATGGCCGGTAAATTAACAATCAACACTGATACCGTAGATGCTTGCTGTTGATAGAATAAATTAGACTTCAGAAATATCATGTATGTTGACTATTATATTTTTTTACGCACATCTTAATTTATCATACTCATGTCTACATTTCCGCATTGATTTCAGCACAAAGCTGTTTTAACTTTTCCATATCAATCTGTTGCTGTGGCCAGCCTATACATAATCCCTCATTCAAGCTTGGTTTGGGAATCTAACATTGGTTAGTAGATGATCGATAGCTTTTCTCTCCGATTCTAGATATTTTTCTACCATGTGAAAGTGAACCTAAATTCGTGAGGAATAATTAGCAAGCCCGGCATTTTATCCATAGCTTCGACGTAAAAAGCTTACATGATCCACCTCCTGATGTGCTAGGCGCCCATTATTCTGCAAAACATTCCAATTCTCGGCTTTTATGGCTTTCGCCAGTCTTTTTACCACCGGCTATAATTCGTTAACTTGAATAGCGGTGCAAGAAATGCCGCCGGCATCATACCAGAATCTCAGTGAGATAATCGTCCGGGATATCGCTCAGCTTAGCACCATGAAATTTGGGAATGACCAGCTAGGCGACAGTTAATAGGAGAGCGCCGACGCGATAACATGGGCGGGGAACCGCATGGCCTTGGGCGAGGGGGTTGATGTCGAGGAACGCCAGGACTTTGTCCGATTCAAAGAGCTTGAACGAGGGAATCTCGCCTGGGACGGGGGTCTCGTTAACCAGGCAAGTCGCAGGCTCGCGGGGACACGAGTTCTTACCTTTGACGATCTTGCAGAAGATACACGCTAACGACATGATTTTGCACGGCGGCTCGTCCGATCACCTTGATGCGTCGTCGTCGTTGTGACGGGGCCGCATGAGACTGAGTCGGAACGGCCAGCCGATGATTGACCGATGTCCCCGCGCAGGTGAAGTTCGTGTACATCAGCATGTCATTTGCCTGACGTCATTACACGGGTGTTTTCCGATGTCAGAGCCTCCGCCAGGTTCTCAATTAACATCACACATATGTACCAGTGGAATGCTGGTATCGGTACCTGGAGCTTCGAACTACATGCTGTGCGCTCACTAGCGGTTGCATTTGCTGAGCGATGCTGACTGCGAACGCTCAGTGCTCCTCTAATTACTCGTATACAAGTAGTTGATTAATTCAAGAAAAGTCACCATTCCACCATCACACGGAGTACATTTACCTGTCCGATTCCTAAAGAAACCCGTCGACAATACGCACATGTAAACCTAACCCACTGTCGTTGCATCTTTGGAGCTCGATTCTGCTATGGAAATGTTTTTAAAGCTCCAGATCCTGGCTCCGTACTCCGACTTGACATCTAGCGGATCAGCAAGTCTACATGTACACATCAAGTTTTATGAGAGCAACCGATCGGGGAAATCAAGCACGTTGATGTCTTTTGAAGCGATTTTGACTCCTGCTCTGAGGATTAGCCAAAATTGGAGTAGGTTGATACTGTATCTTTTTATTTGATACAAACCTTCCTCTGATCGCCAGGACGTGCGCTTATCCCATCTAGACTAGTCGCTCGCTTAGGACGGGCCGAAGTCACAGCGCATCGGATTTTTTTGTTTCAGGCCTGAAGAGTCGCATGAAAATCGTATATAGGGACATTGAAGCTGTACCTTCCCCATCTAGAAGCTCAGATTATCATTTTACATGTAATACATGTACACTGCAAAATCTCGCGTCGATCCAGATCAAAATTTGAATTTGCAAACGGAGATCAAGTCCAAGGCATGACTTGCCAGCTTCGGTGTATCTTAAGCGGCTATTTATTGCATCTACGAGCGGTTCGGGATAGATGACCACCCACTAAAGCTTGCGACATCTGCTGGACTCAGGCGAAAAGAAATCAAACGTTTAAGATACACTTGATTCAGTACCTGTACCTTATAGTACTAGTCATCTACTTCATCTCTACGTGTATTGCCAGCCTTCCAAGCCCAAAAATCTGCCAGGGCAATTCCCTCTTTTAAGATATACACCTAAAATAGTGCAAAAAAGACAGGTGTTGACTGAACAAAACGATGCAAAAAAAAACAAAGATATCCTCACGTCCCTGTGTCGCTGAAATGTACCTTATCATACATGTCAATTACTTGTGCGAGACCTTTGGAAAGAAATACTTTACAATTCATGAGGGTGGTGTCTAGGAAATCAAGAGAGATTGGGTGATGAATTCACCAGCTCATAGCTCGGACATGAAATAGAAAACAGTCAGTTGAATCTTTTAATCTCGTACCACAATCGCTTGTCGACGCTCTTGCGGGTGCTCTACCGAATGGGCTCACTTGGTTATAGAATGAAATAGGAAAAAAGGCTGGTACTCGAAATATTGAACAGACGAATTTACTCCAGGTTTGGTAAAGACTCAAGGGTCTCTTGGGAGAAACGTTGATTTTCCTTGATGTAGGCATGCACTAACAATTGTTGCGCTTTTCCAATGAGGTCAACTCGGATACATGTGTTTAGATTAGACCAAGATCGTATCGTCACCAGTTATTGGTTCTCATCCATTTTTATTTTCAGATAGCCAAGCGTTGATCTAGTGGCGACGAGTATAACTATGACCTCCAATGTGACAATAATTTTACGTTCTACTCCAGTCCGACATCTTCTACCCAACACTAGTCGTCAGAAAGACACATGAATCTAGTCGTCTCGCTTCGCACATGTACCTAGGCCGATAATAATCTTGAGTAACATTTTTTCATTTCCCAAAAATCGATCTAGAGTGAGTCTACTCTTAATTTCCCCTTGTCAACGGTTTTTGGTCGTTTTATGGCAGAACGCGATTTGATGTGAGGCAAGGCAGCGAGCACATTAAATCAGACCGCTGTAGAGGCAATTTCGAGGGATGCTCACTGGAGGGTGCGAATTTTCGATGAAGCTAATTAGCTGATGTAGCGATAGAAATACCAATAATTGCAAGTAACGCAACTCAGATGACACAAAAGACCGCAGCTAATTTAAGTTTGGCCGACTAGTGTCCGTAATTCAGTAATTATCATCTTACTGTATCCGCCTTCTCTTTCTTGGCATAAAATACCACCACCCACCCACCATTCTTGCACCCATCTGGCGCAAGCTGCAAAATATTCAAGCTGTGGACTTCATTTCTTTCTTGATTGCACCGCTCAAGGATTGATTCTACTCGCTTCATCAGACGAGGTGAACTAAATAGAGAGGCGGTGCTTTATCCCAATCAGGATCATCCATTTTCCATCTCTCTCTGACACTCATTACCAAAAAATATCGCCAATGCTATGTTAGATTAATTAAAATAATTAGAAAAGGAAGTTCGTGATGAGAAAGAATATGCGTGCTGACTGTGTACAAGTAAAGCATCCACTCCCAAATTACATCACGAGAGACTGAGCTGAGGTTTGTGACGAATTTATTTCCAATAACACCCATATGAGTGATAGATAGAAAGGATGTCCCAAGTTGCTTGATGGATCAACGCTAGTGCCACTTGCGCATTTTGAATTTTGAGATGCCATTTGAATATGGAGGATTTAGTCGGTGATTTAAGTGAGGAAAGGATTTGTCTGATAATTGATCATATACCTACCTACCCGTCTCGGCCCTGGTATTTTCACCCAACTGTTTGACTGACAAGCATCCTGTGTGCGGCTCTTCACCAGTGAATCGGATTTCTGTATCGTCGTTGCTGAGTGATAACATATTCAGTAGCGATTTTACTTTAGATGCAATAGAGAGAAAGAAGTATCAAGAGTGGGTAAAACGTGAATTGATATTCATGAAAGTAAGTGTGAAAAACTGGAATCTCCGACAATTGTGAAAATCATTAAAAGGCGGAATGAACATCACACGATAATGAGTTAGTCTTTAGTCAGCTAGCTGCTGTGGGGCATCCTGGATCAGTTTGTTCATCCAATGAAACCATGAATAATTGCGATGTATTGTCAGGCCGTTCATTGGTCAGTCGCTTTCATCCTATCAACCGAGACAGCCGATAAGAGTCTCATCATTTTATACATCATCTGCCCCATCTCTCCGCACCCACCAACATTCCTCACTCACACATTTCATCATGCTTGTATCACGACAAGCTCTCGGTGTTTTCCAGCGTCGGGCGACTGCCCAGCTGGGAATTCGGCGTATGGCTACAACCACTGAATCTGCTCTAGATCGATTGGTCAGGCAGAATAATAAAGAATCTAACAATTTTATCAATTATAAGAAAATGTCCGAAAATCTCGCTATTGTTCGCTCTAGACTCAACCGACCCCTCACATACGCAGAAAAGATTGTATATTCTCATCTCGACGATCCCCATGGCCAAGAGATCGAGCGTGGTGTATCCTACCTCAAACTACGACCTGATCGAGTTGCTTGTCAAGATGCTACCGCGCAGATGGCAATACTTCAGTTCATGTCTGCAGGAATGCCTTCAGTTGCCAATCCTACCACTGTACATTGCGATCACCTGATAGAAGCACAAAGTGGCGGGCCCAAGGATTTAGCGAGAGCTCAAGATATCAATAGTGAAGTTTATGATTTTCTCTCCAGCTCCTGTGCGAAGTTTAATATTGGATTTTGGAAACCTGGCTCAGGGATTATTCACCAAATTCTCCTAGAAAACTATGCATTCCCTGGTGGGTTGCTAATAGGAACCGACTCTCACACCCCCAATGCTGGTGGTCTTGGTATGTGTGCGATCGGTGTTGGTGGAGCTGATGCTGTCGATGTTATGGCAAACTTGCCGTGGGAACTCAAAGCGCCAAAGGTGATTGGAGTCAAACTCACAGGCCAACTCTCTGGCTGGGCCTCTCCTAAAGGTAATTTTCATGGATATAATTGCATTAAATTCTAACTCAGCCCTAGATATTATTCTCAAGGTCGCTGGTATCTTAACTGTCAAGGGAGGCACTGGTGCAATCGTGGAATACTTTGGTCCAGGAACCGACACTATTTCAGCAACGGGAATGGGCACCATTTGTAACATGGGGTGAGTCTTACAGTCTAATCTCTGAGACGGAAAGAGCTAAAGCTTCTTAATAGCGCAGAGATTGGTGCAACTACCTCCTTATTCCCATTTAATGATCGGATGTATGAATATCTCGCTGCCACGAGTCGAACCGAAATCGGTGATTTCTCTCGTGCATATGCTGGAGAACTTAAGGCAGATAGTGGTGCGGAGTACGATCAGATTATTGAGATTAACTTATCTGAGCTCGAACCTCATATAAATGGTCCATTCACTCCCGATCTTGCGACGCCCATCTCAAAATTTAGTGAAGCTGTCAAGGCAAACAACTGGCCGGAAGAGCTTAAAGTCGGCTTGATTGGATCTTGTACGAATTCGTCTTACGAAGATATGTCCCGTGCGGCTTCTATTGCTCGTGATGCTCTCAATCATGGAATTAAAGCCAAATCTCTATTTACAGTAACTCCTGGCTCCGAGCAAATTCGTGCCACTATAGAGCGTGATGGGCAGCTCCAGACATTTGAGGAGTTTGGCGGGATGGTTCTTGCGAACGCTTGCGGGGTGCGTAATTCCTTTACCTGCAGAATATGAGCTTATACTAACACGTTGGCTAGCCATGCATTGGACAATGGGACCGTCAAGATGTGAAGAAGGGAACACCAAATTCTATTCTGTCATCCTACAACCGTAATTTTACCGGTCGTAATGATGCCAATCCTGCAACACATTCATTTGTTACTTCTCCAGATTTAGTAGTCGCTTTGACAATCGCTGGATCCCTACACTTTAATCCTCTAACTGACAAGCTAAAAGATAAAGATGGAAACGAGTTCCTCCTATCTCCTCCTTCTGGCGAAGGTTTACCTTCAAAGGGATATAATCCTGGACAAGAAACTTACCAAGCACCCCCTGAATCCCGCGACGCAGTGCCAGTGAAGGTTTCCCCCACCAGTGATCGTCTACAGATCCTTGAGCCATTTAAGCCCTGGAATGGAAAGGATGCTCTTGATATGCCTATTCTCATCAAGGCTAAAGGTAAAACCACTACAGATCACATCTCAATGGCCGGACCATGGCTTAAATACCGTGGTCACTTGGATAATATCTCAAACAACATGCTTATCGGTGCGGTAAACGCCATGAATGGAGAAGTAAACAAAGTCAAGAACTTCACAACTGGCGAATTCGGTGCTGTTCCAGCAACTGCCAGGGATTACAAGAAAAAGGGTATTCCTTGGGTTGTCATCGGTGATTCGAATTACGGCGAGGGATCTTCAAGAGAGCACGCTGCTCTTGAGCCAAGGCATTTGGGTGGTCTTGCTATCATAACAAAATCTTTCGCACGTATTCATGAGACGAATCTGAAAAAACAAGGTATGCTGCCACTAACATTCATCAACCCAGAGGATTACGATAGAATCCAACCAGAAGACAAAGTTGATCTATTATGTACCGAGCTTGCCGTCGGAAAGCCCATCACTCTCAGGGTTCACCCCAAAGACGGAAAGACATTTGACGTAAAGTTGGCTCATACCTTTAACGAACCTCAAATTGAGTGGTTCAAAAATGGTTCAGCATTAAACACGATGGCTAAAATGAATAAGTAATTGAAAGATTGGTCTGGGTTATGATACGCAAGGTGTTTGGATTTGAGTTTATAAATTGTACAACTGGAGATAATTATTCCCCTTTATTCTGTCTGCAATAGAGCATTGTTGGAGGGTTCATGTCATGATTCAAACATTATCTGATCAATTAATTTTTATGACTTACGTATCATCATGCCGGCGCGCAATATTGCACTTAGAAGTTTAGACGTCGACAAGATGGGGTTTTAATGGAAAAGTGACTTACCCCTCCGAAAACATGATATTTAAGATTGTGGGAGTGGTTTGCTCTATCTCCCATAGGCCCCTAGGTCTCTACCATCACTCCCATAGCCACCAAAGCTCTGACATCTGCTAGCTTCTTCTTCACCCACACCAAGTTTCTCTCGTAGATATCCAGGCATCAAGCCACACACAGGGTCTGATTAGACAGTCACCGAGAGTTGATCATCACACTTGACGTCAAGCCCTAGGCAGGTGCCGAAGGCACATGTCACTCTCTCTCCATGGGAAGATCTGACGCTCAAGCCAGGACGCAAAAACTTGCGCCTGAGCCAAGTTCTCCAAACCTCCCTCGGCGCGCGCCCGCCCGCCGTTTCACCACCCGCAGGAAAGATACGTCACGTGGCAGCACGATTCCCTATTGTGGCGCGGGATAAGCGATTCGGTAGCGCCTTGCATACCATGCAGGAGGCCTGGATCGGCGGAACGTCCGAGCGGAGCCGAAGGCCAAGGCCACGACGGAGTGAGCCGTCGCCGCGGATCGGGCAGTGGCAGACGTCGTTCGCTCTGATCGGCGGGGGTCGTGGGTAAACGTGGTGGGAGAAGCTGCGGCCTCGACCTGTGAGACCGTTTCCTCCGGCGCCGCTGACGGTCGATTCGCGCCCAGCCCGGGAAGGTATCGACTCCAACCACGTGAGTTCCGGCACAATCCAATCAAAAAGGGTGTAGACTATTTGGAATGGCCGTAGGCGCACTCCTTCACGTCGAGTAGCCTCTACATGTCTGACACAGGCGTCGTCGCCCCGGCTGGTTCTGGCGGTAGGTAATGCCTCTGGCGTCAAGAGATGATTGGTGTGCAGGTCTGTCGATCGATTTCTCAATTGCACGTGCGGTGGACCATAAAGGTTAGATTGGTGATATGCTGTCGCAGGAGTAGAGCGTTGAAGGCGTTTAGGGCGAGCGGTGACGAGGAAATTACGTTCTCCAAGGAAAACAAATCTACTATGAATTGAGACCTTGCCACTCAATCCGAGTTTTGTCAACATGCCAGAAGTTGTGTCTTGGGCTACATGATGAGGTTAAATAAGTCAGAATCATCAGAGGGTCTGCTCAATAAGTGAAAAACAGAGCGAGTGAACAACCAAAATTAGGTCTAAAATTTCGACGCCACGATACACGTCAAAGCAAGCCGATAAATCCTGATGCCCACTATTTTGACCCATCTCTGTGGACCATAACTTTCTACTCGTAATCTTCGATCACGAAACAAATACCCGTCTTTGAACTTGCTACAAAGATAGACCCCACATGCCAGAGCATGGTCTACGTGTATATCCTTGGTTCCATTATAGTTTTGAAAACTTGCGAAAGTTCAATAAAAAACTCGTCGCTATACAACATGTGATTTACTCTCGTCAGGAAATATGTGAATGACATGTGATAGCCGGGTCCATAGACTCTCTCTCGGACCGTGCAATACAGTGCCTGTGGCAGGAATCTTGGATATTATCAAGAAAACCATGCAAGAGATGGTAGCTATGTTAACAAGTATCTCAAGTCTACAATTTCATACCGATTAAAATCCAAACAATAACATGGTTTTAAGATGAATCATTATCGTGATCTCAAAGTTAATTATGGCCTTTTCAACTAAGCAAGATAATCAGGTTGGAGTAAACTGCTCTGACGTGTCATTTACCTGGCACGGATATGCTGGTTTTACAGAGCTTTTGGTTTGAACAGGAGATATCTAAAGTTCTTGGCAGAGTAGATATCAGGGCCTATTTTTACAGAACTGCCAATGTTCTTAATCTCCATTTTGAATTGGAAAGCTCAACGACCTTGTCTTCCATTTGTAGCTTTCTTAGAATTTGAAGGATGACATTTTGGGTAGCTCGATAAAGATGCTCGTGAAGATCTTTATATATAACTCCGGTAATCTCCAATGAGGTCCATTCGAATGCGTCTTCTGTTGTGCCAGGTTTTGCGGTCATTAATACATCAACGACTTGGCTTTCTCGTTTTTTTCGATGGTTGATATAGTTTAGGATTATGCTGGGTCCATCCTCTATTACAGGGCCATGTCCAGGGTAGATTCGACCATTAAATGATCTTCGCATTACTTCCAGGCTTCGGAGATAAGTTTGGAGATCCTCGTGGGAGCTGGTGCCATGACCAAGGACATTGTCACCACTGAACATAGAATCTTCTTCCTCCAGAATGAAAACCATATGATCCTTTGTATGGCCGGGAGAGAAAACAGCTCTTAACGTCGCACCCTCAGTTTTAAATATTTGACCATCTTGAATATCGTGTTGCATATTGTCAGGGTGACGTTTGTGAACAACAGCATGCGGTGTAAGCTCTAACAGATGCTTGATACCTCCTACATGATCATTGTGCCAGTGAGTGATGATGACCTGTGTAATAGTCGTGTGTTCTTCCTGAAGGGTGTCTTTCAGATTCTTAATCCAGGTAGACTTTCCTTCACCAGTATCAAGCAATAGGCGTGTGCTTCCGGTCCCAATGATATAAGTATTTGTACCTGGTCATAACAGATTAGATTTTTCTTGAAACTCAATGTCACGAATACCTTGTAATGTGAACTGTGTATTAAAAAATATTAGCGAATACTCTCATGATTTAAGTCCCGAGAGAAATTTCGCTGAAAATTTTGTATCCTGATTGGGTATCATCATAGATCAAGGCCTGCATGAATTTTATTCGACAAAATAGAGTCTACGACTCACATGTCCAGGATTTCCCCCAAGAATTCTTATAACTCTCAAGCTAAGCTTCTCAACATCTGGCAATTGGGCGAGTTTTGTTGCCATTCTTTTCGCAAAGAATGTTGTTCAAGTGGTAAATAACATAAGGGTTCGGTTTTTGCCTCATCAGATGATAAGCTTTCGCTCGGTCTACCCCACATTCTCTACTATGCTCTTCAATCGACTTCCAAAAACCTTAAGAAAAATGGAGCATTTTTGTGGGTAAAATGTTGATCAAAAAGCCAATATACCATGTAAAATTCATGCGATAAAGCTCAAAAATGTCATGTGTGATGCTGATATTTGATACAGAATGTCGAGCAAGAGTTAAAAGAATCAATATGCAGCCGATGTGTCATATCGTGAACTGATTAGAAGATGAAAGATATCAATGGAATCTGCCAACTACCCCACTCCAAAATTTAATTTTGGACAAAGTCTTGTACCATCATTGCCGGAATCGCTAGGTATCTACGTACAGAACTTACGTTAGCTTCTTTTGTTGCAGAAGGTGAGAGAAGCCCGAAGACGCTTTTCAACTCTTGAACGACATCATATGACGTCACTAAGCCCCGTTTAGACCCATTTTTCTTACCGTACCCTAGGGGTAAAGAACGTCAGTGGGTCAGAAATATATGGGTCAACAGGGTATATTAGCGTCTTTTGGAATGAAATAAGGTTTCACTAAACCAGAACTAGCTTGATCATCAAAAGCACCA
>JAKRRZ010000619.1:0-18115 GCA_022627015.2 Podosphaera aphanis | reverse complement strand
TATACATTTCATAATTTTCATAAGCAGAAATTTCAACCTTTTACTAGGATTGTAGACAGGGAGACAATTTCATCGTCCTGAACTTTTCACCATATAAAATTTAGAGTTTTGGCATGGGTATTTCGCTAACTACACCAAAATAAGTTAGATAAAAGGGTATATACCCTGCCGAAAGTCTATATACCCTGTAAAACCCACTTTTAATTGACATGGAGCCGAATTTTATCGTGGTGATATAGTATTAAGCTTATTAACACTCGAGTGTATTTTTAGCCAACCCCTTAAACTTTTTGGGCGATTAATATATCAGGGACTTCAACATAATTTTTTCACCACAAGCCTTAAAGTATTACAGAAAGTCAATTGAATTGTCTATGAAAACTACTTTATTACAACTCTTTTGAAGTTTTTGAAGTTTTTGATGGAACAGGTGATAAATCTTCTTCCCTAGCCTGAATTTGGATACGATCGAGACAATTCAGAAATCTAGTTACTTGTAAATTGACTATTACTTCTAAAAGCCTGCTATAGAAGATGTCAGTAAAATCAGTGAAAATTATAGGGGTTGGTTTTGCTGGAGATTAGTCATAAATCTTGTAATACATTGTCGGAAGGGTCTTTTTAGCTGACCATGTCATTGGCACGGTGCGGCGATTTTATAACTGCTCAATTTCTTCCAAATGAGTCAGAATACCTGCCATCATTATCATGAACCTTTCGACATATTTAAAGTTTCCATGGTCAGCTTGAGTATTGAAGCGGTTCATAAGCAGCTGAATTTTGGTGTTGAATTCTGGGATATTGGGTGGCTCTGGTTCATCGTCCTCCAGAAAAGCAAGTTGGTCTTCCTCATGAGGGCCTTCGCGAGGCTCAAAATCATCAAAATCAGATATTTTATCTGTACCTGATTCTTCAACTGTGTTAATGGAGACGCTGTTTGTCGAAGCCTCAAATTCCGGACAAAGGATAAGTTGACTCTCAACCCAAAATGGGTATGATCTCTGGCGTCGAATTTTACTGAAGAACTGCACAGGCTTTTGAATTTCCTCGAAGCAACAAACGATATGTTTACACGTGAGAAATCGGCTGAGCAAAAACGCCTCACAGCCGCACGTCCATTTTACCGGATCCGTGTGGTAATTCGAGAGGCTTTGAGGACTCACATCCTGATTCTCACATTTCTTCCAGTCTTGCTTGAAAGTTTTTCGCCAACTCGCGACCGCCCTTCTTCGATCACCGGTTTGTAACGCCTCCATTCGATCAAGAATTTGAGGAATTAACCGAGTTATCATAATCCAAACAACCATGTCGATACGAGGTCGCGGAAAATGGTGGAGGAAATCATGCTTCAATTTCCGCCAATGCGACTCTACAATCATTGTAGTTTTTAGAACAGGGGTCTGCTCGGAATAAAAAGAACGAGCCCAGAGTTTCCACTGGTCAAACCTATACCAGTTTACGTATAAGTACACCCAAAGTCAATAAAAATTTCTGCTTCGACACCAGTTGTACATTTCACCAGTACATTCGCAGTGTATGGCGTAGGACGAACGTAAAGTGCCATTTCGATCGGAAATGAGAGGATGAGCGTTGTAATGACGACTAAACATGTCCAGGACCGTTTTGTGATCATCTTTCCTTGAAATTTCAAGGCTCCCACTGCTTTCGTAGATAATTTTCCTTGACACACATTGACAGGAACCAAATCTATAGCGTACGTTAACTTGTGTATCTACAAAATGTTCAAATTTCACTATACTTATGATTTCTATCAGTGCGCTTGGTTGGGATAGAGCCCCAACATATTTCCAAGCCAGAAACTAAGGATTGAGCTTCGCAAGGTGAATACTGAGCCAGAGTATTCATCTTAGTTGAATCCTTAAGCTTGGTTTGTATGGCACGCTTTGCATGCCAGAAACAGAGTTGAACTTTGGCAAATGGCCATACCTGCTCTACTGCATTGATCTCCGACCTATCTTTGTCGCAGTCGACAAAAGTTGGAGATAGCCCTGATTGCTTTAGGGGCCTAAGAAATCGGTCAAGGACCTGTGTCAAAGTTCCAGGTAGCGTGGCTGTTCCTTTTGGACTCTCTTTGTTAATGATATGATCACAGAGTGGATAAGTATGATATAATGTAGAGAGTAGAGAGTAGAAGTGTCTTGGAGTGTCTGTATATTCTGGTAATATGTATATGTATCTTAGTTATACCGGTTGTGCGTAATATCATAACTATATATACAAGCGAGTTCCAGACTAAGCGAGCACGCTAGTCACATGATCTTAACACTCTTTCTTGATGAATAGATAAGCCAACGGAACTCCAGTCCCGTCAAGTTCAGCAAGCAATGCGTATAGATCCATACCCGCATTGTTGGTCCCATACGTCGCATCGATTGCCACCTCCTTAGTGATTCTTGCCAGGGAGTTAATTGAAGTCTGGATGTAAAACGCCAAAGCTCGACAGTTTTCCACCCGAAAAGAATCATAGTGGTAACTTTTGGAATGTTCATCAAGAAGCTGCCCAGCTGATAATATTTGGTCATCGTTGCGTTTCCACAAATTCTTATTTGCCTGCTTCCACTGGTAGTACAATTGATGCGGCAAAATTTTCTTAACATTTGGAAGCCCGGAATCCTTTAATTTCTCATGTATCTCAGTGGGTGAGTGGCTGAGAACTCTCTCATCGATGAAAGCTTGTACTTCCGATGATAAATGAAAGTCATCGTACTCCCTATACTTGTTATGGCGAAATCTGAGGTTAAGAGTACGGTGGTCGAGAGACGGTCTAACTCTTAGCTTGCTGTTGCAGTCAAACCGAGTCATCCGACTTCTATCTCGCATTTTACTCGAAGATGAGTTTTGTTCTGCAAAGGTATCCTGACAACAAGTGAAACAATATGAAATATAGCAGCTGGAATGACATGTAACTCCAGTGCGCCTAAATCGAAAGCCACAGCTTTTCCAAATGATTTGGACGAGTTGGTTGACCGCGTTATTAAACTAGGATCGATCAGGGTTATTATCCTCGGTTTCTCTCAACGTGGATCCGAACGCGACAGGCAATTGATCAAGGTCGAAGAGATATTCAATATTAATTAGATCTGTCTGCAAAATTTATATTATTTGTTAGCTTTCACTGGCACCAATCTTTGGCTAGACTCATACCGGTCGGCTTTTGTTACTAGTTTCTCTGATAAAGTCATCCCACTCGTCAAATGATGGCAATTCCCACTTCTTTACGTGTCGCTGGCAAGTCTTTTTTGGCTTCCCTTGTTTGTTGCAAGAGAAATCCTCGATGGCGCGGTCAGAACAGCGTTTAGAGCAGAGTCGGGTATTTGGTTCCATTTCAAAACTGAGATCTAATCAGATGGGAGATACTAGTATTTATTCCAAAGGTAAAAGAATAGGTGAATTCAAGGATTCGCACTGGTGTTGGATTGAAAGAGTGTGATTATTAAGCAGGATGGCAACAATTCCAGGCTGGATGGCATTAAACTCGGATCATGTGATCGCAGTTACAGGCATCAAAGGTCGATCATGTGATCGCAGATGTTGCGATCCTGATTACGGTAAGAACTTGAACTCTGGTCTAGATGCATAATTAATGTCACTTAGCGAGCGAGCTCTCTTGAGAAGGGAGACTCGTGCATGCATGCACTATATTTGTTCAGAACTTGTGGCATCAGTTGTTCGGTGGCATGCCGGAACTTCAATCCATGCGACGATAAATTCACAATGTCTAGTTCTATCTTTATTCACATACTTACCTTTAATTGTGCTAAGTCCCCTATCGATGTTGATACGTTTTCCTCTCTACTTCCTTCAGGAACACGAGCCATTTCCCGACCTCCCGATATCCTAGTTATTTCCCTCCAAGAGATAGCCCCTATCCATTGTTCCTTCATCGGTGGATCGTTTCTCGCAACATACCTAACACCAATTTATGATGCGGTCCAGAATTCTATCGTGACGGAAACGCTGAGTGACACGCAACCCTATCTCCACATTGTGACGCATAATCTAGGCTCGACAGCTTTGGTAATCTTCGCTAAAGATGCCTCCGCAATCACTGACGTAGAAACCGCCGGGGTGGGTCTTGGGATATGGGGCTTAGGAAATAAGGGAGCTGCGGGCTTGCGATTCCGATATCACGGCGCTTTGCTAACATTTGCCGCGGTCCATTTAGCTGCGATGGAATGGCGAATGCAAAGTCGGAATGAGGATTGGAAGAAGATTGTAAGGAGACTTGTTTTCAATCCGGTAGAGGAGAATGAGACAAGTGAAGAGGCTCCATTGCTTGCCATGAACTCAAAAGAAAGTTCGATCTACCGACCAGATTCGCATCTTTTTGTCGCCGGAGATCTCAACTATCGTACCTCTCCACTACCGCCTACTCCTATAGACTATCTCAGTGGCTTTCCACAGCCTCACCAGTCACCAAGTGACAAGCGTCACTTTTTAAAACTTCTTGAATCAGACCAGCTCAATCTAGCCCGCCGCGCAAAACAAACATGCCACGGCTTGGTCGAACCGGAGATCACTTTTCCGCCGACTTACAAATACACAATTGGTTGTAAAGGATCGATAGCCATGGATGAGCGTGATAAGAAGTGGAATTGGGCTGCTCATCGGTGGCCGTCATGGTGTGACCGTATTTTGTATTTAGACACACCGAAATGGCTGGCAAAGAGAAGTTCAGCAGCCAAAATCAAAGTTTTGAAATACGACGCCCTTTCACGTCAGCCAACTTCAGATCATCTTCCAGTGTTGTTGGAGCTAGAGGTTCCGCTACTCGAAATACCCGAGCCAAGTAACGACGAAGAGACGGATGATCCGAGGATTCATCCGCCTTTTGAGATAGATCCTAATTGGAAGGATCAGTATACGAAGGCGAGAATATTGGAGTACGCGATAGGTTGGGTAGTGTGGTTGACGACCACCTGGGGAGGATGCGGAGTAGTGCTTTTATCAATTTTAGTGATGACGACGGTTGGACGGGTTTTATGACATAGTTTTTAATCGTGCGAGTCTAATCAGATGCATAGAGCTTGCAGGAATGCATGGAGATTTTGTTAGTACTAGCATCAGGTTGCCCACATCTAGTTTTGATTAGGGTTGAAATCGCGTGGCTCTTGGCCTGTTCAGTCGTAGATCAAGTCCACCCAACTACTCTCTAGTACTCCTCAACATGTACTGTTATATCCACTCAGACTGAATTCAGGTTTCTAGTTAATGATGCTAGACGCTATCCTTCGACGGTCTTTCTTTTAGCGATAGTTAAGATGTTAAGACTCACGCCACGCTCCTAATTTTCTCACCCAAACATCTCCCCAAGTTAACTACGCATGTACGAAGGTACGCTGATGGCGCAGAGATCTCGTCATGCCTAAACCGTTTATATATATCAATGGCTGGCCCGGATCTGGAAAGCATACGACAGCAAAAGCTCTTGAGAGGCATCTTGCGGGAAAAGCTCGCGTGGTACGTCCTTCCCGTCAAGGAAGCCAAAAAACTGCTGACCACGACGGCGTCACAGGTGCACAACCACCTCCACATTGATCTAGCCGGCGCGATCGTGCCGCGCACGAGCCCGGAATACTACCATCTGCGCCAACGGCTTCGCGACGTTTACTTCCAGACGCTGGCGGCGGCCTCGGAGACGTTTGACTATATGTAAGCCGACTGCTCACGCTGATCCTGCGCGGTCTCCTAAGCTTTCTACAGATATATCTTCACCGACTCCCAGACGAATGACCCAGTGGGTCGTGAGGTTACTGTACACTATGCAAATGCGGCGTCGGAGCGCGGATGCACCTTCATCCCGGTTGTCTTAGTATGCGAGGAGGAGGAGAATCTGCGACGACTCCGATCGCAAGAGAGATTGACACTTGCCAAAGGTGGCAAGGGGCTCTTACTGGATACCGATCTCCTCAAGGGCTTCCGTGGCCAGGGCGAAATCTTGCGATGGCCCTGTAAGGAGTTATTAGTGATCGATGTAACACATATCGGCGTGGCAGAGGTGGTCTTGAAGATTATCAAGCACTTGGAATTGGTCGATCGAGACGGGGATTTTTCATGACCGATGAGCGTGACGGGCGTTCTTGAGGGAGAACTTTCACATATGATTTCCTGTATAGTGTCTAACGGATTTTGACGGTAGCTAAATCTTCACCTCTTTGCCTCTGCTCCCTTATGCCATGTGAGTGATTGCAGTGGCCTATCTTATCAATTCAAAGTAACACGCCTCTCTTCAGCTACAAACCATCCTAACCTCGCAACAGGGAAAAATCCTCATGATTCGACGAAGCAACTAGCCAAGGAATCTCCTCACGCACCATGCCAAGATTCATCTTCGCCGAAGCAATGAGACTCATGGCAGGATCAAGATCTTCACATGGATTATTATTGTCACATCTTTCTTTGCCTTTTACGCCTTTTAGCAACAACTAATGTATAATGGTAATTTCAGAAAAAAGGCAAGCCGTCCCTAGATTCATATCACATGTATGATGATCCATGCTGTAAGATGATTCCACCTCTACCACTTCATTCACATAATAGTTCTCCCTCTTTGGTGACGACCATACTCCCAGAGTCGCCGCAACATCTATATCATGAGAACAAGAGCCGCGAATGCATTTGTACAACAGGCTCTACGCAAAATGCTATTCATCTTGATGTGAGCCGCAACTTTGTGACGGGGATCTCCGGTTTACATCCCAAAGGAATGTCAGCGTACCGGTCTCCAAGCAGCACCCAACGTACTGTGTCATGGTTGCATTCACAGCTTGGTTGTTGCAAAACTGAAAATCTGATATCTAGTCTTTACGCTCGGCCAGATATTTTCCGTCCACGTCAATACCACCAATAAGTATCTGCAATGGAAGTTAAATTACAGCAACACTATTCATGGCACACATAATCTTAAAAGACTGCGATAGAAGCTGCCATCAGTGATCGTAAAATCTGGTGCTTTCAAGAATGAAAGTGCAATTCCCGATGCATAAGTTGTTCTTTCATCCATTTTAAGAGGTCGGATGCGAGGGAAACATATTCACCCACGATAACTCACTCAAAAACGTGGATTTTAAATCCTGAGCACGCTAGTTGTCTTGTTGATTGGATTCATAATGATTATTTTGCGCGTTCAGCTTTCACCGCTTCTACCCGCACGAAAGATGGCTATCTGATTCCCCCAAGCAAGCGGTGACTCCACAACCCTCGGTCAACTCTGGATATTCCTCGTTATCTCCGCCATTTACTCGTACGTTTATTTCCAGAAATCAAATCGCGATTTGAATTCGATTGCGATGAATTTTGAGCTTCGAGTTGATGAGCCGTATTATTTTGTATGTTTTTGGAAATGTCGGGGAAATGTGGGATGTGAGGATTTACCTTTCGCATTTGGAAAAGTGAGCTAGAAATAAAAGTGGAGAGAATCGAGTTAGGATATAAATCTAGCCCAACGAAGTTTCGAGCATCTTCCAATATCTAAGACAAAATGGCATCAAACCAAACCTCGTGGCTACATCTATTAAAGACACATGTACGCACAAGTTCCTTAATAAATAGAACAACGATAAATTCAGATGAAGTCGAGTCCTATCACTCGCATACGAATGAGAAAAATAAAACAAAAATATGCACAAAATGTTCAGACTATTGAACAAATCGCCGGAATACTAGGACGTGCGTTTCAATAGGCTTAACCCGTGTGGAAGTTGAAAGAGCTCGATATCTTGTCATCTTCTCGTACAGAGCCCCCAAAAATCCTCAGACTTGTATGCTGATAGGTGAATGTGAAAAAGAATTGATTTGGATCTGAGACAAGACATATTCAAAAACTGTTCTTCGCCTACGAATACTACCAGTATGTACCTACATATAGCAGTTTTAGAGAACTGTCATCAAACGGAATGGTTCAGTAGCCAGGATCATCAGGGAAGATAGACTGGTTCAAGAAATCTCATCGATGGAGCATACAAGAGAATGAAGAATCCTCCTCTTTGATCCCTATCCCAGTTTTTACTTTTAAACTTTCCGACTCTCATTCTCTTCTCCCTCTCCGACTCTCATTCTCTTCTCCCTCTCTGATGCTAGTTCTATGAACTCCGCGCCTTTTTTGCGGTTATCATTAAGACAAAATCTTTTTTCTTTACAGTTACAAATTAAATCAATAAAATCAGTAAAAACTTAAACCAACTACACCATGAAGTACGAAGCAGCAACACTTTTTGTCACCTTCCTCGGTCTTGTTGCTGCAGCTCCTCTCGTTGAAAGTGAAGTTCCTTGGAAAAATTTGCACGAGGAGATTATCACATCTGTCGATAAAAGCTTGAAGCTTGATAACCCCGACAAAATTGTGAATCCCGTGTTTGGTTTACTTGGGGCTCAAGCTGCGGCGCCGGGTGCGGGATCTATCAAAAACCTTGATTGTCTTCAGAGAGCCATTGCTGATAGAGCCTTTACCAATGAGAAGAAAGCCGCTAACATATATGGAATGGCCAATGCCTTGATCTATGCAGCTTTGGGGAAGAAAACCGGCGCTGTCGGGAAAGCCAGCAATACTTGTACTGATAAGGCAGTCAATCCCGAGATCAATGCAATCAGTCAACATCAAGATCCTGACGGTTCCGGTGCACAGGACGCCAACAAACAAATAGTGCTCGACTTTGCCATGCAGCTGTCATCTAGTGGTGCTGACCCTCAACTTGCGGCTAAATCTGCGACCTTTGCTCCAGGAAGGGTAAGGCAAACGTTACCTTTGACACAAATTATGCTTACATGTATACTTTTAGACGGATGATCCAACTACTGCAGGCAATACATGTGATGACCAAGATGACAAAGTTGGATGCATTTTCACCAAGAAGCTGATCCAAGTTGAGGCTATACCGGACGAAATTGATGCAGCTGTCAAGGACGCTGGAGGCAAAAAGGGTAAATCCACCTAAAACTGTGGAGAGAAAAAGAGAACAGTCAACTAACGCATAACTAGGTGGTGCTGCATCGAAGGACAACAAAGCTGCCGGTATTGAAACAGCAAATTCCCTTGGTAGTCACTCTTACTCGCACTCAAATAGATGCAAAATCGACTTCTGGTAAAGCTGGCGACTGTAAGTCTGTCCACTCCCTTGATAGTCATGATCTACTAACATTTGGATAGCATGTGTAGCGAGTGATAAAAAGGCTACCGATATTAAATGCACCCAGTGCCCATTCTCTTGCTTGTAACAATCACTCACAGTCGAATAGATGCAAAAGACGCAGAAAATAAAGCTTCTAATAGTAATATATCTTTCCTTTTGGTAATTATAGTCCACTAACTTTCGACCAGAATCAGCATCAAGTGACAAAAAAGCTACCTGTATTTAATCAACCTACTCTCTTACTAGTAACAACTACTCACACTCGGTAAGACGCAGAAGGCTCGGATAATTAAGCTTCTGGCAGTAAATCTACCCATCTTTTCGGCAACAATATTTTACTTACACATCAATAGACAACGTACAGATGTTTACAGGAGACCTTGGAGGAACTCCTCCACCCGCTGTTATTGAAACTGCTGGTAGCGATCGTCCATTCAGTGTCAATAGCAATACCTTTGTCGGAAAAGGTGCCGCATTGCAGCGCTCATGCGCCATCCAGAATAATGCCTGCGCCAATGCTGTTAATGGTGGTGGTAGTGGATTCGCCGCTTCTGACTGCAATGCTCAGGAATCTAAATGTAATGAAGCTACCTCAGCTGGAGCTAGGTGGTTAGTTCTCCGGAAGTAATGCGGAAAGTAGAATGACTTTGAATGACCTTTGACCGACTGTTTGTTATTGGCTTAACCTTGTAAGCTAGCGATCTGTACAATCAATTAATTTTCTATCGGTCTTGCGTGAGTGCTACATGTAGAGTATATCAGCAGTTTAATTCGAAAAGATTATAATATTGATTGACTCTCTGATTCGTAGATGCACTATCATTATTTTATCTGTACCATTGAGCCCGTTTATGCGCCAACCCACGATGGCTCAAAGTTTGCGATTACCGTAATGTTGCAGTGGGAAAAATTCCGGGTAAACTGCTAAAAGCTGATTAACCTTTGTCGTTACAGTTGCATTTTAGTACATCGAGAGTTGTCAATAATTATCCGAAGATTTGGGAGCGGAGAAATCTACATGTCATTGTCGGTTCGCGCTGAACTTCCGACTATTTCGCTTCCGCTCATCGTCGGAGTATTTGAGTGCACCGCTCCCACCTTCACCAGAGAAACCTTTCCAAATTGCAACACCCCCCCACCGTTCGCATGAGCAAATGAAAGGGTTGAAAATGCGAAACACGTGGAGTCGTTGCAGATATGAGAGGGGGGCGCTGCACTCAAATACGCTGACTACGAGCGCAAGCGAAACAAGCCCGACACCCCACGGATTGCGCAGGCCTATCTTTCGCGTACCAAGCCGACAGCAACGCTGCGATCAATTTCTAGTTTTTCTCACGCCATAATGATCTACTTACTATGTAAAATATAGCTTCTCAAAAGTATGAGACAATACGAAGCTTGGTAATTTGCAGCCCGCGTCCTGCATTCTCTAAGCCTATCCTTTTTGCTCCAAAACTGTCTGCGCCTCTTGCGCTTCTACAATTGATTGCATCCTGGCAAGTTGAGTCTTAGCCTCGACTTGGAGCTTTTTACGATGCTAGTTAGATTTAGATGTCTATCGAGTTTCTCATAGAAGCATTTTAGTCGGAAGATCCGCTACCTCGGTGTTGAGAGAGTCGTTGACGTGGCGTGCCTCGTAAAGCTTTCTGATGCGCCACCTGTCTCCGAGGAATCCTTCAGACTGACTTACTCTAATTAATTAAAATAATCAGTGTATTTTAAAGAAGCTTCAGTATAATCTATCCAATGTAGAATTAGGGATAGAAGGCAGTGTTTAGTGTCTTTCTTTCACGTTGAGGACCTATGGTAAGCTCAAAGCTTTTTCCGGGCTTCATGAGAATAACCCAGTGGCATTCCACTCGACTGGGATATCTGACAGTTAGAGATGGTACTGTGAGAATTGCGGTTACAAAAAATAACTTTCTCCTTGTTGGCTGTGGCCATATCATCAAATTGAACTCAAGTCGTGGTGTCGCTGTGATGTCTAGATCTAAGACCCGCAAAAACATTCAAATCAAGAGGTTCGAGAATATATCTGGACTGGGCAGGTAGAAGAGAAGCTCTGCATTACATTTCTTGTAAATTCACAAAAATCTAGTGGTTGTGTGACTTCCGTGGCCATCCATTATTAAAATAAGGTGAGCCCCATCTACCGGGTTATTCTCTGGGATAATGACATGTTTGAAGCGATAAATTGCAATACTATTCGAAGTCCATCCATTTTTAGATGCCATTTATTGCTACTCTGGGGATTTATCTGAAAGTCAAGTTGCTTTGGGGCTGCTGTGCTGCCTTAAAGATTTCTCATTTGCCAGATAGACTCGCCTAAAGCGCGGATTGTCTTGATAATTTGCATCAATTCTCGCAACTGGGGAGACTTAGCACAGGTACGTCCTCTTTCCGAGCTATCAAGGATTACTGAGCTGGCAAGCTCCAAAGGCGATGCCATGTTCATCCATGTTTCAGAGATTTCTTGACTCCACATGATGTACCGACTTTGAAGCTCGTGAAACCGGGTGTAGATTTCAGAAAGGGAATCTAACTAGTCTCCATCATTTCTTAAGGCTCCAATGCTTCTACTGATGTAATTAGAAACTTGTAGGTTGCGCAGCATAAACTTTGATGGCCATTTTTCGAGTGACTCATGATCAGAACTCTGTCTGAAGATTTGAGCTGTCATATCTCGGGCGCGAGCGTGAGAGGGAGGATATCCATGGGAGACTAGATTAAGTATCCATTTGGCAAGATGTTTCTCTCGTCACCTAAACATTTTGCATGATTCGAGACTACCTCTTTGTTTTGTCCCACCTAATAGACGATGCCTGAGCGTGGATTCAGGAACGCTGTACAAACCAACAGCAGCTCAGATTGATCATTTATTTTAGATTCTAGATTCTGGAGAGCAGCTTTTATTGTTGATTCACGTTCAGATATTGTAATTAAATTGAGGTGGAGTGATTACAGAATATACATATGGTATTGCTGTAGGCATAGTGCGCGAATGATAGAGGTGCGCAATCCGGAGGGTGTCTAGCTTAGTCGGAAGTTAAGCGAGAACCGACAATTAGTCTGGATTCTATTTTTACGAACGTCCGTACCCACCAAATATCTTACATCAGAGACACTCCATGACTTCGAACTAACCAAATTTTATGTCCACAAAATTGCGACAACCCAACTAAATCTAATACATTCAGGGTTTTCAGATCTTCTTGATCCCTCTATCTTCTCTCGAAACTCACCGGGCACGATTTAAGCCCTCTGGATGGTCGCAATAATCGCAGACGTTGAATAGTCTCTTACGTTTCCCGGTCTGACTCGCCTGAACCTGTGCCTCCCATGTCTCGAATTTTTGTCAGGCTGTAGTTAACTGGTCATCCTATTCAGCAATGGCTTTTTGAATCTAGCGAAAGGGCCAGTGAGCGAGCGCTGCGTATTCTGAGTGTCAGTACGCATGCTTGATGATCTTCTTTGACGACGGAGCTCATCTCTTCACATGTGGAAATATCATGGCACTTTGGTGCCGTAAAAATCAATCTCTCATCACATTTGCCATGGGAGAGTTATTGAACGCTCTTCCAGTTACACCGAAGGGAATTGGCGAGTTGTTAGGCAGGAGAAGGCTAGTGACTGGCTTGTTCCTACCACAGGCCACATACTCATGCATATCAACCCATTGATGATGTTTTTGTTTGTTACAGCTGTCTAAAGTTCCTTCCTGTGTCATTTTTCAAAGTTCATTCTACATATAGTTATACCGGTATCCCATTCGTCGGATAATCTAAGCTCTAATTTGTATGCTACTTTCACAGGGCCCCATTCAACCACTCAACCACGTAACAGCTCTAGAGTCCGGAGTTTTGCCGTTTTCTATCGCTGTAAACTTGTAGGTTTCATTCTGTATCAGATCTTTCGGAAACGGAGGCTGCTTTTGAACATATTTACCTTGACATATGGCATGTGTGGTTAGGGTCCCGAGATACACTCGATCATGGGCGCTCAACCACACAATCAAGGTTATCTCTCCCGAATAAAATCACACTCAGATGAGCCAGAAATTAGTCGGTTTGATCTTGTACCTTCTAAGATTATTGCCTTATCCATATCATACCGATTACAAGAATTAAAAGCCATGATCTCGGGTATGGCGAGTTGCTGTCTGATAAAAGTTGAAATCCTCTTGAGACGCTAAAAAATAATTTCCCAGCTTCTCGGGACTCTTATTGAATAGTTTCTCCCCATCAAAGACCGAATTCAGGTATTTCTAATTGACTGGGAGTCGCCCGGAACTGCTCAGGCGTACATATTCTTAAATTATCGGTCGGTTGGAGGCAGGTATCAATTTGCGTAAAATCGAAGTCATTCCGTCAAATGACTCTTCTGGGTTGAAGAGAGCTTTTAAAGATCAGAACAAGCCAAATTCTAGCCCGATGATCATTGTATGCCCTATTCAGAAGCAGTTTTTCTTTACCTCTGACGATTTTCTATGGTTTCGAGGGCGCGAGGAGGATGGGTTTCAGTAGCACGGGGCGCCTGGATCGAACAAATATCTCTACGACTGTAAGAGGGGGCGGGGGGAAATTGATGCGCCTACAAAAGTTTGAGGTCACGTGGTGCTAGGGTTTAGGTGACGGATGTTAGGCGTAGTTCACAAAATCAAAAGTTAAACGCTCTCTCTCTCTCGAACACTGTTGGGAAAATTGGATCACAAATCAATTCGACAAGTCGAGGGTAATATATTCTTTAGATTCTATCTAACTGAGTCTCCAGTATATGAGGTGCTTATACTGTTATTCAAGATCCCCTTATCGACCGACCCCTGAACTCGAACAAAAGAAAATAAACATAGGGGATTCTTAGACATAACGTGTTTATAGGCCGCACGCGCAGTTAGCGTGCATCATAAGCCTCACAATCCGCGAGTGTAAAGGTGACTGGGTTTTGTGCCTCTTGGATTGGATTGGTATTCCAACAAACTCCGGAGATTTTTTCTTGCACGTAGGGTAGGTAATTGTGGCACTTGGACAGATTGAATATAGTACTACATGTACTACCGGTAATACATCTGTACCTACGACAGACCATCACCCTATCATCACCAAGGCGAAATGTCTGACCATTTGCTATCCAAAGTTACCAGGTCTCTGTTACCTATCTAACTGGATCGTACCCATAACTTGAGCTAAAACAATGCCTTTCTTATCGTTCGTGATACTTATTGACAAATCACCCACCCACATCATAGCTCTCAAAATGAGCATTTCGGGAGAAGGAGGCTTGATTTCCAGATCTTGTCTTTGAGGTTATATTACAGGGACCTCGATGTCCATTACTTTTCTGGTTGTCCCGTGTTTCCGTGAAGGATTGGAGTAACTATTTCTCAAACACGAGCGCGTTAAGACTCAAACCTTTTTCTTTCTGATATTCGCCATGAAAGAAATACCTCTTACTCTGGCATTGGATTCTTAAACCTTTATCAGATGGGAGGGGATTATTGTTGGTGGTGGTGTGGGATGAACGGCATGTACATGTACGGCTAGTTTGCATTGGTGATTAGCGTCGCAAATAGAGCTACTAAGTAGCTTCATTGAGTCCTACATGTAATTGTAGATGTCACCGAGGGTGAAACCCAGCAAATACTGAACATGGGTCAAAGTATGAGGTTGCAGTTTCAACTTTTAAATCTCCTATGGTTGAATGACTTACTAGTACCTCCTTCGAAGATGACATTTATCAAATACAGTTGCTGATCGACAAAGAAATGCTTCCACATATATTTATAAAAACAAGACGCCATTTATTCTACCGGCCCGTGCACATTGAAGATAATGAAGATATAGAATGAGAAGATTAAGGCGAAGAAGAAGATGAGATCTGAGAGTCATTAAGCTCAATTAACCGCCTTCTTCGTAATGAAGCTGTCGGCGCTGGTTCTTTACAGGCAGTAGGACACTTGCTCACCTGTCCGAATCATGGAGTGTGATGATTGGAGCACGAAATCCTAAGACTTTTTCAAACATCGGAGAGCAAAAAATGTGCGGCGGAAGTAACGAGTTGGTGATGTAGTTCATTAAAAATACCGTCGTAGGACTATTTATCATGCTGCAAAGTTCTTACCATGCGTTGTACACGTAATTAGTCGGTTGCAAACTCGCAAATCTCAAATACAAATACCTCGGATCGCTGCAGCATAACGCCTGAACAAGGATGAGACTGAATTTAGAAATTTTATATTCATCTCAAATGAAGGAGAGCTAAAAGAGTCACGCAAAACCACTAACGTTTATATCTACTTTTTGTTCGTGTAAAGATATGATCAAGAATGGAAAATGTGCCATCTTTATTCATCACATTTAGGAAATGATACATAGTCAGTGTTCGTGGTGCTCCTTGTCCACGGCAGAGCTCCATAGTGGTACCTGCGAATCGGTTATGATTTCCCCAAAACTTAACTGAGCCGTTCCCACACCAAAATAGAAAATGAGCTGTGCATAGTATGGGGTGATATGACTAAGCAAACGCAACTAGCAGTCACCAGGGCACGTAGAATAGTGCCAACGATCACCGAGAGGTTCCAAGGTCAGGATGAAGCCTAATTTTTGCAATCTCTCCCGCGAGGTGCGGCAGTTATGCGACTTCAGGATACCAGCGATCAGCCACTTCTTCGACCATAGTTTTAGCTTTAGGACCAGGGCGACGAGGAAAATATTTTCAATTCGCCCTTAGTTCATAGAGGCTAGGAGACGAGGGGCTTCGATCCCGAAAGATGTTGTGTCTAGCGTGCGCCGTGATACCATCGTGCTCCCATCTTTTCGAATAGTTCGCTGCTCTTCATCTTAAGCATATTCTTGCTGTTTGTGGATCTCCTAGGAGTTAAAATATTTCTCCGGGACTTCATGGTAGAGCTCCCCTGAGATACTTGCGGGTATGCTGGCAATAGCTCTCGCGCGTCAAATATTATCTTCAATAGTGCCAATTTGACCGAATTACAGGTTGACGAGAAGTTCTTCGATGGCAAGACAATCCATTCCTTCAGGGCGCATGATAAATAAATGTGTATACAGTTGAGCCTGTCTAATTGCAAACTGTCTAAATGCAGAATCACTCTTAATGCAAAATAATGGTCCACCGAACTTTTTGCCACCAAATTCCTTGAGCGCCTGCAAATTTTGCAAAATGGAAGAGGATCATGCACGTGTCTATATGTAGATCTTATTATACACTGGTACCAGGGTAGATTTGGAACAGCGGGGCAAGACCTCGCACAACCACAGCGCCTTCAATATGTGTATTCATAGAAAATAAAATTCAAGAGAGAAAGAAGTAATGAAGCTGCGCGCACAGAAAGGTTTTCTTGGATTTGGATTTCTCGGAATGTTGAAGGTGCTGTTGTTATGTGAAGTCTTGCTCCACTGTGCCAAATGTACCCTGGTACCACAGAAGGACAATCTACATCTCTGGTTGATGCCATCTTTGCTTCCATTGTAACGGGCGAGAGCGATTCGGACACTGCACGAAAGCAATACCACAAAATAATTAATATTTTACTATGCCCTTATCCTAAAGGTTGTCTACTCCTATAAATACTATTCTTCCTTCCCATGACATATCTAGGACCTTCATGTGCCTACTGTCTGTTACCTCGTATTCGCAATACTCGTATTTCCATTCCATCTGACTATACCCGACCCTTGCGAATATACGAACACGAGACCAGGGTGGGTAGTTCGTGTAACCCAGATCGCCACAAGGAACCAGGATGGGTAACCAGGGTAAACCCAGACAGCCACACACAACCGGGCTTAGCCCGTAACATCCATACACGTATATATGCGAGAAATTCCCTCCTCTATTCATTGGGAAGTCTCAACGTCCAAGGTCATTTGGAAAGAAGAAGGCTGATGAATATGGCTTGGAATATCAATTCAATAAAAAGGCTTGGATGACAAAGAATATCTTCTTCTCATGGCTGTCAAGCTTTGATCGCAAGATAGGACATATTCCAGGAAGAAAAGTTCTGCTTTTGCATGACAACTTTTCTGGGCATGGAAAAATCGGATCCTTGCCTGCACTAGAAAACACTACTGTACATCTAAGCTGCAGCCAATGGATGCAGGAGTCATTGTCTCGTTTAAAACAAGGTACAGAAAGCAGCAACTTCGGCACGCCATCATATGAAGTGGCAGAGGATCTTCAAAGCCTTAGGAAGTTGATCAACTTACTGCCATGAAGTGGACAGCCAAAATTTGGAATAAAATTCCAAATGCAGTTCATCAAAATTGCTGGCAGCACACAAAGATCTTACACCAATCCACAGCCCCAGCTGCTTACGACGATACGTCAGCAATTTGTGGAGAGGTTCAGGCCCTCCTCCAAATGGCTGTTAGTGTGCCGGAGAATCGCATATCGGTTGAAAGTTTTGTAGAGTTTCCAGATGAAGCAGATATGGAAAGCATTTCCATGGAAGAGTTAGTTGATTCTGTGATAAGACAGTCAGACTCTGAGGTATTAGAACAAGCAGAAGAACTTGAAAGACCTTGTCCTTCCCTTAAAGATGTGAATACAGCACCTGCACTAACGTATGATTACGCACACCATCCTTCCCAAATAGGAATGTGTCTTGATGTTGATCTCAAGGCAATTGTTACTCTACTGGAGAGTTATAAATGGAAGAGGATAAACTCGAAACGACAAACAAGTATCCAATATTTCTTTAAGCCTGTATGAAGGAACATGTATATATACATGTATATGTACAATGGTGTAGAACTCTAATGAAATACAGTGAAATTGCGAAACGCGACTAGCGCGTTCGGAGTCATCTGGGGCCGGTACCGATGTGCATACTCTGAGATGAGACAGATGGTTACAGATAGTGGGCGCGGGTCGCAGTCATGAGATAGGAGACAAAGGGTGTCTCGTATCAGATATATGTGGAACTCACCAGAGACGGGCTATGAAAATAC
>JAKRRZ010000618.1:0-18131 GCA_022627015.2 Podosphaera aphanis | reverse complement strand
AGAAGCTCAACTTTATTCTGTTTGCATAGCCACAGAAATTCAACATCAACATGGCTGCCATGGCCGTCAAGGAGAAGGAGACGATGTTGATTGAGCTGAGGTGCTGTTTCAGGTATAAAGATGCGACATAATCACTCCGTTCCAATAGCTTTTGATGTCCAGCCATTCTCTGAAGTGGTACAGAGCCAGTCCGGTACAGATTTCGAAGGAAACCAAGATGTCTGTAGACTTTGACCCTTAAAAATCACACCACATCGTAGCTTTCGACCTGCCGCTGATACACTCAATTACTGAGACCCATTCGCGATTTTCTGGGGACTTGATGTAGGTCTTTTTTTTCTTGCTACTTTCGATCACTCTAGTGTTAGTACAAACACCTAGTGCGACTCCCGTCTCGTCCATATTCCAAATATTCGCCGTCTGCACATTAAGCCGCCTTCTAGTCGACTCAAACAGCTCTCGAAAAGCCCGTATCCGTTCTGGTGTGGCTACATTTGCACGTGACACTTCAATTTTCCTCCCAACAACTGAGGTTATACTTGGATTCCTCTTGATGAAGTGTGGTAACCAGAGCTTGCCAACCGGATTTTGATCACCGTTCATCAACATAATTTGACTGGCCATTTCTCGAGCTCGAGGGAAGGAGGGGGGATAACCGCGCGCATCAAGGTCAAGTATCCACTCTACTAACATTTTCTCCTGTTCTTTAGTCAATCTTTGCTGGAATTGATGACTGAGCTGAGAATTTGTGCGGCCTTTCATTCGACCTCGAAGTGTAGATTCAGGGATTTTATATTCCTTTGCAGCAGCGCGTTGGCTCAAAAAAATCCCTGCATTGAGATCATTGATGGCAGAATTAATAGCTGTCTCACGGGCATTCATTTTGAAGAAGAGTGTGGATAGTTAGGGAGATTTCTCTAGAAGGGGGGGATTTTGGAGGGGTGCGCGAGAACTATACAGTAAAACCCCTCGTACTTAATCCCCTCATACCTAATAACCCCTCCTACTTTATCAGAATGTCTGGTCCCAACGTCGAGCTAGTACTACAGTAAAACCCCTTCTACTTAATAACCCCTACTACTTAATAATTATGAGACGGTCCCAGGAGTATTAAGTACGAGGGGTTTTACTGTATAGCCGAGCTTAATTGGATAAATCTCTCACCTAATAGCGAAGCGATTAGGTGAGGTGGGGCTGTGACCAACCGAACAATTAGTGAGTCTTTCTCCCTACGTAAAGTAATACAATAATCTGTTATTCCTCAATCATTTAGATACAGACTCTAGTCTTCTTTACATAAACGTGATCACTCATAGCTACTTCCACAGCTGTATGTACCCGCTGATCATACACCTGCTACAACAGACACCGCGAGAAATGTGGCTTCTGGATCTTGCTGGATTCGAACCAGCTTTCTCGTGTCTCAAGTGGGATATGTGTTCAGGATACCCAGACTCTACTTGGGAGGATGGCCCGGACGGTGCACCACTACACCATCCGACCCCATGTACAGCTATCCGGATGATGTTTTGTTATTTCCGAGCACAAAAGAAGAGCATAGAGAACATGTACGAAAGGTTGTCATGCGACTGCGCGATGCCGGATTACAGATCGATATAAACAAATGCAAGTCTGAAACAAAACGTACACAATATCTAGGATTGATTATAACGCCAGATGGCGTTGTAATAGACGGTGAAAAAAAGAAAGCTATTGTCCCCTGGATAGCCCCATTTTGTGTTCGTGACCTCCAAAAGTTTTTAGGCTTCGCCAACTTTATCGTCGATTCATAAAAAGTTTCTCCAAGCTATGCCGACCCCTCAACGAACTCCTTCGTAAAAGGGTTGTTTGGTCCTGGGGTAAATCTTAACAGCAAGCCTTTGACCAACTCAGAGATTCCTTTACATCAGCCGCAACTCTAGCTTATTTTGATTTTTCCAAGAAGAGCATTTTAGAAACAGACGCTTCTAATTGGGCATCGGGCGTGATCCTCTCCCGGATTGACGACCACGGGCAACTACGGCTGGTGGCTTACTTCTCATCCAAGCATTCTTCAGCAGAGTGCAATTATGAGATTTGCGATAAAGAACTTCTGGCAATAATCAAATGTTTAGACGAATGGCGCCCCGAGCTTCAGGAGACAAGAGAAAAATTCGATATCATCACTGATCACACGAACCTAGAATATTTTACTACCTCTACATCTCTGACCCCACGGCAATTATGATGGTCTGAATTTCTATCTCAGTTCAATTTTCAAATTGTCTACCGGCCAGGAAGTAAGGTAATTCGCTCAGATTCATTGAGTAGAAAAAGAGAGCATAGATCAAACTTTAACTCTGATGACGAGAGACTAAAGTACAGAAAACAAGTTCTATTAAGCCAATTTAAGTTTGAGCCAGAAGCATTAAAGGATATTTTAAATGTGGTGAGTGGAGAATACGGCCCTGAACTAATGCTGCCACCAGTAAATTTGGTTCTTTCTGCCTCTGAAAAACCGATCGACCAATTAATTGACGAAGCTTATTCAAGGTCAGAAATAGCAAGAACAATGATCGCCTGTCTAAAAGACAGCACCTGCCGATTTTGGCCACAGAAAATTGAAAAATTCTTGCGCATTGCAATGGTAGACTGTAGAGTAGTGGCTAGCAAGGTCTACTATCGGGAAAATTTGTTCCTACCACCAGACGAAGCGTTACGCAAACAAGTTATATCCAAAACCCATTCCTCCAAGCCTGCAGGTCACCCAGGCCGTACCAAAACTTTAGATTTACTTAGCCGAACCTACTGGTGGCAGTTACAGAATTGAGTATATAGTTCATAATAGATCAGTTTCCTGTAGGTGCTTGTACAATGGTGTAATGGTGTAACTAATTTTTCTGTGGCCACGTACGTCGCATGACATGAAGGAATTTGTTTGCACCTGTGTCGTCTGCATTTGAACAAAATCTCCCGCTCTTACCTCCGGGGTTCCCTAATGTCCCTACCAAATTCCATTTAACACATGGTCTGATATTTTCGTCGACTACATCATTCCCTCACCTGTTTGTGAGCATTATAATCTCAGGTACAAGCACCTTTCAGTACTACTGCTGGCCCGCCTAAATGTCGTTTTGCTTCAGGATATGCAAGTTCACATGCAGGTGAAAATTCTTCTTCCTTGGGTCAAAACTCAGAAAGAGGGGAAGTCCAGGAGGTCTGGAAATTCGCTGAAAGCCATTCATTCACCCCGACTTTAATATCAGTTCCGCTTCACTTTCATTCATCACCTAATACTATCTAATTTCACTGTTGACGGCGTTACAGACGAAAAAATACGAAACTGAGCAGTTTATTATTCACACTTGACAAAGTTCAAGTTACTAAAATCATTTTTCGTCAAGTTAAAACGTATTTAGTAGACGTCAAATATGAATGAAAGTGATATGGAAACTACTCTCAAAGTCGGGGGGAATGGCTCTCAGCGAATTTTCAGACCTTCTCGCTTTCCCCTCTCTCTGGGCTTTGACCAAGGAAAAAGAATTTTACCTGCATATGAACTTGCATATCCTCAAGCAAAACGACATTTATGCGAGCCAGCAGTAGTAGTTGTCTGTCGTTTGACCAAAGTGCATCACTTTATTCCTGTAGCTACAATCTCCGCTACCGAAATAGCGAATGCATTTGTGAGTAAAGTTTATTGCCTGGATGGATGCCCTGATAACATTGTCTCTGATCGAGGCACGCAATTTATTTCAAGCTTTTAGAGACAACCATATTTCTGGCTGGACATGATATTGAAGCCTTCATCCGCTTTTCATCTTGAGACTGATGGGCAGACCGAAAGAGTAAATTCAAGTGTGGATCAATACCTCCGCGCCTTTACCAATTTTCACCAGGATGATTGGATAGACTGGATCTCCTTCGCTGAATTTTCTGCAAATGATGCAGTGTCAGAAACCACTGGAGTTTCTCCATTTTTTTGCCAATTATGGCTCTAACCAACGTCTTGGGATTGAACCATCAGAGCCATGTCCGCCAAATATAACCCCAGCGCAAAAAGCTCAACACTTTAAGGCTTAGACTATCGCAAATCAGTTCGAACGGATTCTAAATCAGCTAAGAGCACTTACTAAACAGTCTAGTCAGAGATACGAGGAAAATGCGAATTCGCAAAGAGAGGACTCTCCAAAATTTAGTGTTCATGATATGGTTTATATTGATACAGTGACACATCGACGGATAAGTTATTGCACGCACACACCACGGACTCTCCGGACGGCTTTTTAATGTATAGAAACATTAAATAAATGATTTTTTCCCCGAGGGTCTGTGGTGACAGCCAACCACCATGGCGAGCTACTGGAGAACCGAATGTCGTAGAAGAAGATAATATTGAGAAATTATGGCTTGATTAATTCGTCCGTTCTTTGTTCAGCACATGGCTCAGTAAAATTATGTACATGTACTACATTTTCAATTGTGCAGCTATGCATAATTCCTTGTAGTCAGAGCAACTCATTAGTCTATTTCGTCGTGCACATTTGCATTACATGTACTAACTAACGTAAGCCAGGATTTCAAGGCATAAGTACCTTACGTTTAACACGTCCACATATTACGTAATATGATAGGCCTTAAATCCAAGGAAGAACAGACGCTCAGGCCCGACCTTCTACAACCTCAATAGCCAGCAATAGGTTATTATCTTTTCAGTGACAAGCTCTTCAAGAAGTACAACTGACACAGTAGATTGGATTCATAATGGCGTGCAGTGTCGACGCCAAGCTTTTGAAATCAACCAAATTCCCTCCAGAATTTAGTCAGAAGGTAGATATGCAAAAGGTTAACGTTGAAGTGATGAAGAAGTGAGATACGCCTACCCAACTCATGTACGTACGAAGTTGACCAGATTCGCAGATGGATTGCTAGCAAGATATCAGAAATTCTCGGCAACGATGATGATGTTGTCATTGAACTATGCTTTAACTTAATCGAGGGATCACGATATGTAGGTTGGCCCATCAGGAAGATCAGTTGGCCATTTCTCATTCAAAACATAGCCTGATATCAAGAAGACGCAAATTCAACTCACTGGCTTCTTGGATAAAGATACTCCTGGCTTCTGTAAAGAACTATGGAAATTATGCTTGAGCGCCCAAACAAACCCTCAAGGAGTTCCCAAAGAGTTACTGGAAGCAAAGAAATTAGAGCTCATACAAGAGAAGGTAACATAGAAAGTTTGTACTCTTCAAGCATTGTTAACCAGTGAGCAGATTGAGGCTGGGAGAATCGCGGAAGAAGCTCGTAAAAAACGCGAAGAGGAACAACGCCGAAACAAAGAAATCAGAAGTATCAAGAATCACGATGGTCATCGTGAAGAAAGGCCTTTACGGATTGAAAGAGCAGATACCTGGCGTGCAGGACGCGAAAACAGAGATGTCGACCGACGAAGGGGGGACCGACATAACGATCGAGGCTATGTTCGGCATCAAAGGCGCTACTCAAGGTCGCCGTCGCCGCCGCGCCATAGAGCTTCTCGAGATTTAGACTCATTCCGCCCAATAAGAGGTTCGGATACTTACATTCCATCTCGGCGCATCGATAGGAGGAGCATTGATCGGAGGAGCACTGACAGAAGAAAACCATCAATGTCCGAATCACGCTCGTCATCAGTATCTAGATCTCGATCTCGCACGCCTCCACGAAGGCGAGCTCGCTCTATATCAGGGACCCGCTCTCCAACACCACGGCGTAGGTCAAGGTCTCCCATCAGACGAGTGGATTCATATCGTGGCTACAGTGAGAGATCTAGAAGAAGAAGCCCAGCTAGGCGCACACGGCGAAGGTCCCCAACTCCATCAGATTCTTCACGATCCCGATCGCGTTCTCATTCGCCAAGGCCAATAAAACGTAGAAGGTACAAGTCGCTTTCTACCAGCCAGTCTCCTCCGCCGACTTCTCGTCGAGGCCGCCATAATACCAGATCAAGGTCTCGGTCCTATTCAAGCTCAAGATCTCGAAGTCGCACCCCAACAAGGAGACGACACCGCAGCCGAACAAGAGCAAAGAATTCTCCAATATCTGAAACTGATAATCAAATACTCAGTGCCCGGATTGATTCTCGGCGGGGCAATGAACACAGCGAACGCTTGAGTCGGTGCCATAGTCGAATCCCTCGAGTTTGCCGAAGTTCCCTGAGAAGTGGTAGTCATAACCGTAATGGTACCCAAGGCGAGGGCATCCGAAAAAGACGTCGCTCTCTACAACGATATGAGCCGGCAAGGAGACGACGAAACAGTTCCTTAGTTACTTCGCCCAGCGATAAAGAAGATAGAAAAGCTAATTCTTATGAGAAAGATAGGAAATCACCACGGCTAGAAACCAAGAATACTGCCAAGGCTACGGAAGCGACATTGTCGATTGAGGTTGGTGATAACTCGTAAACAGAATTATATTTTAATTTCAGATTCATTTCACCTAGACTTTAGCTGACGTATTGAATACTATCAGGCCGATGATCCAAACATCTCTTCGCCGACTGAGATTGAAGCCAAATCCTAAGCGCTACGAGATCGGTTCAAACCAAGTGACGACCATGTCGCAACACAAGCTAACCATATTGAGTACTCCGATTATAAATTTGATAGAGCAACTTCAAACCTGAGAGTAACCTATGATCATCTTGATGTAGAATAACTAAAGGAAATATTTTAGTTGTAGACATTGATTTATGACAAATTGTAGGTTACATGTAAATACTTTGCTCTCCCCTAGAATATTGTACTGAGAATGGATTTTATTATGTGCTGACCGAGGCGCTCACTAATTGGTTATCTCATATCGCGTCTCAATAGTACATGTGCTTTTATGTGATCTATGACCTCGTCTCTAAATCTATCATGTCGGAGAACCCCTCTCTAACGGCCAGCAGTGTTAACGCCAACAATGATATTCCCGGCCTAGCTTATTATGAGAAATCGCGCAAACAATTACGAGAACTTATCCAGAAAAGAAGAGAGCTTGAACTCGCGTTGGCATCCCATGAAGAACTGATTGCCAAGAAGGAGCAAGAGTATCTAGAAGAGACTCCGAGTGGCAACATCATCGCGGGATTCGATAGCTACACGAAAGGAGGCACAGTGACCGGGCGGAAACGGGGTCGCGAAGAAGAAGAGCGAGAGCGACGATTACGGGTCTTCAGCCGGAGCAGTATAAGCTGGAATGCCAACGCGGTGAGTAGCCCGTCTGCACCGAGAGGCCGTGTACTTGGGCTGGACTGACGGGGCGCGACGCAGGCCGTGGCAGCGACGCCAACGCACGACGCGGACCCGAAGATGTCCCACGACGGCGGCCACCCGGGCAGCGCGGCGCAGCCCAAGAGCGACGGGCTGGGGGCTCTCGCGCGGAAGAACAAGAAGGGGCCTGAGGACAGCGAGGGCGAAGGGCGGGATCCGAAGAAGGCGCGGGTGTGTTTTGGTGCGGCGCGCAAGTGACGCGGTGCTAGGGTCTGGAGGGATCGCTCGTTCCCTTGCTCCTGCATCTACTTGCCTATGATGGAGGGGAGCGAAGACGGATTGTGCGCGCCCGGCGACGGCAACGGCCATGACGAGCTGAATAGGCATTTGTGGGTTGGGGGATGTGCATGATTCGACAAGACGAGACTGAGACGGTGAAGTCACTTACCCACCGACGATAGTGTACGGCATCAGGTACATGTACTCGGCATACTTTAGGAAATTACGCTAGGGTAAAAGTAGTTGGGTTTCTGAAGGCGTTGGAAGGACATTCGGGTAACATGTTACTTTTCAGGTAAATTACTAGAGGAAATACTTTCATGCTTAAGGGACTTCTTGATCACTGTCATCTCCAAACCCAAAGCTGAATCCCGGAGTCTCAGATCCGGACTCTGCTGGGAGACCCTCGCTACCCGCTACACCAGTCCGGGGAAGGAGTGCGTGGAGGAGATCTGGGTGTTTCGCCCTAATCTGGTCGAGAAAGACGTGACACGGATCGTGGATGTCCTTGCTAAATCCAGAGACCTGATCGGGTTTGTTCTGGAGAAAGTCGATGACCTTCGGCAGATGTGTGCGAGGCACGAAATTTTGCGTGATGGCGATGGTTGGTTCCAAGTTCACCACCAAGTGCCACCAGCCGCTAGGTACGTGCAGAAGCTCTCCTTCTCCACATACGCCTTCGATACACCCTGGCGTTCTGCGTGCTTCGGCGTGAAAGCCAACGATCCATTCAGCTATGCTAAGTGGACTAGTAACTTCGCTTTCGTCCTCTGAGACGAATACGCCGGGTGGGGATGAGCAGGGCTTTGTTGGTGGGAACATGATCCAATATTTGGATCCTCGAAGGACGGCATTCCACGCACTTGTAGCATTAGGATCTATATGAAAAGTTGAGCCGCTCCTTTCGGGACCAATGATTAACCAGCGAAAATCAGGTCGTTGGTCCCCAAGCACTGTAAACAAATCTTCTTCAAAACATTCCGGAGTCCAATAGGAGGTGGATGGTTTGTTTTTACCGGTTATCAAATCCATTTTGTTCACAAAGTCTTTATCAAATAAATACAGTGGACTCTCATCACTATTGCATCTCATGTAAGACACATAATCATCAAGGGACCAGTCTACAGCTTCAGCCCGGAATTGCACTTGCGCATACTTTGCCTGCAACGTTTGGAGATTCCAGGACGCAAATGCAGGCCACTCTCGCACTGGCTGAGTCAGTAGAAAAGGTCGTGAACACCATGTTTCTAAGAATTGTTCCAGCGACAAATTTTCCAACCTCGGTATCGCGCTCGCCTGTGGGATATTGGATGTAAGTTGTGACAAGGGCGTATGAAGACACATGAAGGGCCGGTACAGAATGTCTGAAAATACATGACGGTACTGAAGTCTGGCTTCTACATCGCAATGCAGCTTGAGATAGGATCGTCGCCAAGTCCCGAGCCAGGTAAATTGCACACGACTCGAGTTTGGTAACCTACCACGAGTTAGCGATCGCGTTCCCACGGTGCCCCTCGCTGTCGTCGTCGCATTTGCGTATGACAAATCCTGATTCTATGATTCTACCTGCCGGCCGCCGCGCAGAGTGTAACGTACCCAACAAAGAGCGCTTTCCACAATTCATCCCACGTCGCAAACGCATGGAGATACGTGCAGGTCGCCCCGAGCCGCACGAGTACCGCCGCATCGAGGGATTCCAGAAGCAGAGCCAAGATCTCCTCGGGCAGGCTTTGCAGGCGGCCCGCGCACCGTCGTGCGTTCGTCGCGGCGAGGTATTGGTTCCCGAGCGGTTTGATTCCCTGTGGGTGTGGAGGGATGGCGAGCGCCGCGTCGTCGCGTCGTCGCCCCGGATGCATTGAATTAAGATGATAACCTTGCGAGCGACGGCAGCATTCAGGATTTGTTTGCCTCTGGCGACGAATCTAGCTTGGCCCGTACGGCGGCGGCAATAGGGGACCCGCGAACGGCCGGATGGCCATCCAGTAGACGCGTCGCGCATGTGGTTCGCCTAGTACGTCCCCCACCTTCTACGACTTCAATAACATTGCCCACCCAATCACAGTTCAGAATGATAAAGATGCCTCGCGAGCTTCATACACGTCAATCTAGTCATCTGTATGGTCTTGGTCAACATTATTACTGACAAATTATCGGCCCAGCAAGACTTCGACGCTTTTGGAAGGAGCAGAGATGCGCGAGCACGCGTTGATATTTTGTGCTGAAAGCAAAGCAGCTACGGAAGTTTTCCCTCCCTCTTGGCAATGTAGTCGTTAGGGTGTCGATTACATGATGTTATCGTGCGAGGTCGACAGGCAGAAAAGTGAAGGGGCCAGGCTCGGCTCAAAGAATTGTATAGGCAGGTACAAGAAGAAAGATCTTCCTACTGTAGCCTTCCCACATAGAGTCATGCGGAGCGTAACCTCCATGTCCATCTAGTACCTACCAAATCTCGCCGGATCCCCTCGTTCTTGGATACTGATCTGATGTGAGCATCATAGACTTCCGAGATCCAGTGAATAGCTAGCTACCAAGAGAATTATGGGGATGTATTAAATACCAGAATCAATGAAACGAAGATAAATAGTCAGCAAATAGAATTGGCCTAAAGATATATTGGGGGATGGAAGAAAGGATATCTGAATTCGAATGCTCAGAGAGGCTATCATACTAGGTTGTAGCGAGTATTAGCTTTAGATCTACGCACCCCAACTATGACCGAAGACTTCCTTTCTTCTCCTTCAAGTGTAGCTAGCTTCAGCTTCATCACACGAATGACATCAGATAGATGTAAATCTTGCAGACAGACCTGGATTCGGGCCGGTGAATCCTTATCCCACTGTGGCCCGGATGATGCACGGTTACACCATCCGACCCGAGCGAATGTTTTATCTATTTCACGAAACTGCCCGAAGTATTTGTGAGTATTCAAGTTTTAGCTTTTTTGATTTGATGAGGGAATGCGCGGTAAGATTTCAAAAGAGAAATTTCTCAGCAGTCATTATCCTTCTGGTGGTCAAAGTTTCTCGTATTCTTCCCAAGCCACTGGCTCAACTGAATACTCATGATCGTCTATCTTTCCATGCTTCAAGGCATAGCGTATGCGATGGGTGTAGCCTTCTGTCTGGAGTGAAGGCCAACTAGTAACATTGAGACGTGGTTAAATTTCAGTCTTCAGAGGCTCCCAACTTTGGCTGACGTGGCCTTAAAAGGTAATGCCTGGAATAATGTTAGCTTATTGAATCTATTGGCGGGTAAATTGACGGATATCAGTATGTGTATCTAAATAGAATTGACATGCAATCTAGAGAATCGAGGGTACGAAATCTGTAGCTAGCCAGAGGGCGATAAGTCTGTTCTTTAAACCTCAGTAAATTAAGGATAAAAGTTGGACTTCATCATAGCTTACTACTATTATCAAATAATATCCTGAAACAATTCAGTCATTATACAACTTCTTTGATAAAGTATCGCTTGATTAGAGTCAAGTTCATCGTCTTCTACAACTTTGACTGATCTACAACAAAATTCTATTACAACGTAAAAACCTTTATTCTTTTTCTCTGCACACTATAATGGCATGTTTATCTTCGAATTGACTTTGAACGGTTATAACCAGAAAATTAGTATGATGTTTTTTGGAAGGATTTCTCCTACAAGCTATTCTTCAAACCAGGTTGACCTGAGCACAAAGTTTTCTATCGACATCATCAACTCACAAGGTTTTGTTTGTTAAAATGCCTCAGCAAGTATAGCGTGTAGGGGGATTGAGGCGAACTTCTCCATCCTCACAGCATGACTTAAACTTGGGCGATCGTATAGACGAGGATGGAGTCCGTTCACATAATCAATGAAGTGCATTTCGTCTACCGCAAATCACCGTTCGAAGCCCGAGGTCATTGGGAAAAACAGGCCTCGCCGCGGAGCGAGTGACAGCTCGAGGAGCAGTCCAGCTGTGACGAGCAGCATACGACGCCGATTCTTGGGTGCCGGCCTTACGTCGCCATTCCCATCAACAAATAGGGCCGAACTTTGGGATGAGCCGGGATTTGAAATTCCACTTTCTTCGAATCCTTCGTCATATTTCGGCTCATATGTGTAGTCACTAGGGTCATATTGACCAAGGTCGTAGTTTTCAGAGTTGCAGTAGATCTTGCGAGATGGCCGTTTAGAGGGGACGCTTGAAAGTTCACCATAACATTCTGAGAAACTATTAAAATAGTTAGCCTTGTCGAATTAGGAGTGGTAAAATGACGTTTTCAGCAACTTATAACTTCTTATCCTGATTTATTCCTTAAAAGTTGGGAGGGCGTATGGGGCCTATAGAGTAACTATATGTAGAGATAGACCTATGTCGTCTAGCAAAGGTTAACTTCTCATGAATTGTAATGAGATTAGGGTTATGAATACGTAGCATTAGTTGTAATGATTATGCCGACCTGAATGGGCATCTTTTGTTTGCCTGTAAATAATGAAAAAGCACACAATGCTCAGCGCCAGCACTTTCCCCATTCTGTGACGGTTGAAGTAAAGGGAATCTTATTCGATTGAAGACTTTTCCAATCTTACTCACCAGGGATAGATGAGCAGAGAGGACTTAGTTAGCTAGTTGTCAACGTACGTCTTCGTTTGATTCTGAAGGGGCAGGTCGGATCCCATATCAAATCAACATGTTGTTGGGTGTCTTGCTCTTAGTGTCTTGGAAGAAAGTGACTCAGAATCTCATTTTAGGGTCATCTATCTACATAGCAGCAATAATTACACCATCCACAAAAAGAGAGCGATCCAATGAACTCGTTCCAAGTTATCTCTGATTTAGCATTTACAAAATTATTCTTATAATATTGCCAACCTTCTCCTAGCTAGGTTTAATAAGAAATGTTATTCTTAATAAACCCAACGCAGCGACATGTCTATTAGATAGATATTTGAGCTTCAAAGCTTAAGGAGCTGAAGATTGGGGAAGGACAGTCAATAAGTAACAATCACTGTTTTGCCGTTATGACTTCTTTTTTAATCCACACATTCCATGAGTGTAAAGTCTCTTATTATAAGAGTCCCATAAGACCATAAGAAATTCGAATTCTTTTTTTTCAATGCAGAATAGGGACACTCCGAATGCTTATCAGCTTGAGAAAAGATTTATCAAGACGCACAAACGTCTTATCAGATTACTTTAGGAGCATTCGAATCCGACAGTTAGCCTACCCTCAGCTATATGGGCAAAGGGCTAGGTAGAATGATTATCTTAAATTTTATCCAATCTTTGCTGAAATACTTGATAATTTAGCTCATTCTTCTCTCGTTTGGGTCCTTTTTTTCATAGTTGGCACTGTGCAAAGATGTAGAGAGCCGTTTCGATTCGTCTGCTGATTTGCCAAAAACGGTTGACTGTTCTACTAAAAGATAGAAGCTAACTCTCTAAATGGCAGAGTGTTGCTCCATTGTGAGTAACGGAGCCCATAAACTTGACAACGTACTATGAACAGTATTTTGAATGTGACAATTGCATTCATGCTGTAAAATCAAATTAGCATGTTTTCACTTGCTGATGATTATATTTGAGTGCCAAACAATGGATTTCGGGAAACAGAGATGTTACAATTTGTACCAGTACTCGGCTTTTTGCCGCACGATAGAATACATGCTGATGAAGCTAATGCTTTGGATCGAGTTTAAGAAATTGAATCAGCTGTGCAATTTTTGGGACTTGCCGTACTCATATTGACCCTTGAGTCATTTCAGTGAGGACATCTTAAGCTACAGTGTTTAACCCGGGAAAGCCAAAACTATGCATAGTGCGTAGCCAGTATTGTTCATGAATACTTCATAGAAATAACTGCTTCGGATTTTTAAGAGACGTAGGTACTCGTAGCGATTACCAGAGCTATACTCTCATTAATGTAGAGCTACAATCCTTAGCTCTGGACAACCATCTCTCCTTTCCAAGAGTAGAAATGGTGCTATTAACAGGGGAGGAAATTATCTCCAGCTGAGGAGACTACTTCTTAGATCAATCAGGGAGATAGTGTTGCTGCTTGAACTACCATCAGACTCATTATGTGCTAAACGTTCGAGTGTTAATTCTTGTATCCGGGGACATATCAGAGTGACATACGGAATTTTTACATCTTAAATCATCTAATTCGGATCAGCGGTTTCATGAATCGACGACGCCAACAATTGAAGACAGGTAATCATCACACCGACAGTGTGAATCCAATGAGCTCTTTTGTTTCAATTGTTAGTTGCTGTTGATTTGATTCTTATCTTTGGCACATTAGGAGATGTAGCTGTGACTAATAGTGTAAGTGTACTGAGATCTTTATCGCCTAAACTCATCAGAGACGGGTGGCTACTGTAGATTGGCCGGGTGGTTGTGAAAAACGAGCCGTATATTACGGGAGCATTAAGGCTTGATTCGTGGGGCAAGTTAATTATTCGCTTATGGTGGGTCGATGATGGCGGCGTTGACCCAAATTTTCTCCTGCCTCAAAACCCAATTTTCGCCATCAATTTATTCTGGGAAAAATAGTTTCTCTTTATTCTAACAACAATATCGATTCTGAGTGCTGAGTATCTGGTTCCTATTCGAACTAGATTACCAACTCGCTTGTTTCTTAACAAATCAGCTCGTCATAGTTTTCAATTCATTTGGTCCGATTTGAGACTCTGCGACACATCAAACCGCAATCATGGCTACGGATAAGGGTCTAGAAGAAATCCCTGAGGGTTAGTTCAGCCAAATTCGCAGTTTAAGATGAAAATAAAAACTAATCGCATGTTTCTCGACAGGGCAAATCGAGTCAAATTATGATGAGACAGTGGATTCTTTTGACACCATGAAGTTAAAACCTGAACTCCTTAGAGGTAAAATAAATTCATCTAACAATTTTCGGGGTTAACAATAGTAAAGGTGTCTATGCATACGGTTTCGAGCGTCCCTCAGCTATTCAACAGCGGGCCATCATGCCTGTCATTAAAGGTACCGATCACGTTTTATAACTAGTTCAAAAAGCATCTAATATTCGAAAAGGTCACGATGTCATCGCCCAAGCTCAGTCTGGTACAGGAAAGACAGCAACTTTCTCAATTTCCGTTCTACAAAAGTTGGACCCAGAAGTGAAGCAATGTCAAGCTTTAATTCTTGCTCCAACCCGTGAATTAGCACAACAGATACAAAAAGTTGTTGTAGCTATTGGTGACTTTATGAACGTTGAGTGTCACGCATGTATTGGTGGCACGAGCGTTCGCGATGATATGAAAGCACTTCAAGATGGCCCTCATGTCGTTGTGGGGACTCCCGGTCGTGTTCACGATATGATTCAACGCAGGTTCTTGAAGACAGATTCTATGAAGATGTTCGTTCTTGACGAGGCCGATGAAATGCTTTCTGTAGAGTTTTCATTCCTTTTGTTGAGCCTACGCTAATTACCCCGCAGCGTGGTTTCACTGAACAAATTTATGATATTTTCCAATTTCTTCCACAATCAACTCAGGTCGTTCTACTCTCTGCTACTATGCCTCACGATGTTCTCGAAGTTACCACCAAGTTTATGCGCGATCCAGTGCGAATTCTGGTAAAAAAGGCAGAACTCACATTAGAAGGTATTAAACAGTTCTACATAGCTGTCGAAAAAGAAGATTGGAAGCTTGATACGCTCTCGGATCTTTACGAGACTGTCACAATTACTCAGGCTGTCATCTTCTGTAATACACGTCGAAAGGTCGATTGGCTCACCGACAAGCTCACAGCTCGTGACTTTACCGTATCTGCCATGCATGGAGACATGGATCAGGTCCAGCGTGATCTGATTATGAAAGAATTCCGATCAGGTTCATCTCGTGTTTTGATTGCTACTGACTTACTCGCCCGTGGTATCGATGTTCAACAGGTTTCCCTGGTTATTAACTATGATTTGCCAGCTAATCGTGAAAATTACATCCACAGAATTGGTCGCGGTGGACGTTTTGGACGGAAGGGTGTTGCAATCAACTTCGTTACCGCTGACGATGTGCGCATGATGCGTGAAATTGAGCAGTTCTACAGCACTCAAATTGAAGAAATGCCGATGAATGTTGCAGATCTCATCTAAGTACGAAGCAGGAGCATATGTATGAGAAAAATACAGGTTCGTGGAGTCGATTGCGGCTGTAAGTTAAATGGAATGAATTTCTAAGATACACGGAAACTATGTTCATACTGAGGCCGCTTCCTGACTAATAATAGTCATGTGATAACCTCACGTTCACAACTCCCCGGCCACAATAATAAGTCGCCCACGACTAGCTTACGTCCATAAAACGAATTAAGTCATAAAGCAGCTTAAATATGCCAAAAGGAGAAAAAAATATATTGAGCTAGGAAGTTAAGGTGAGCCACATTGTGTGTTGACTGTGATGAAATCGGTAGACCAATCCACTTGAAATTAAATGTAGATTTGGGATAGTATTGTTTCCTGAAAGTGGTGAAATTCGTACGGAAGATAGAATGTGGAAACATTGGACTTATTCGAACTTTCTCTCCATTCCGTCAACACTAATGTGGTCGACCCGAAGACACTGCGGGAGTTTATGAAATCCCTTTTTCATGCGAGTATTTTGGTGAAGTGCTTTCTCTTCTTCGTTGCAGGTGACAAGATGGCCGATTCGAGGAGCAAAAGGTTATAAATGATCTCCACAAAATGTCCCAGATATAGGGGTCCCGTGGATCTGCTTTAAGGTGTATGACTTCCCATGGGAACCACCTATTCCCGAAACGATAAAAGGGCCTCGGTAAGAAGTATGAAGCTGCTTCTTAGCCGACTTTCCATCATAGGGCATGACCATAGATCAATCATCGATGTTTATCTCCTTACGTATGCCCAAATCATGACGATCCTTATAAACCTGCTTGGCCCAAGTAGAAGAATTTCGGACTTCATCCCAGCGACGTTCCCGCTCTGCGACAAATTCAAACACTGCACATTCTTGCTCTTCCTTCCGTTTTACTAGGGCCATGAGATAGTGTGAGGTATTCATAGCTTTTTTCTTAGCAGCACGCTTCGCAGACGGAGCTACATACTCTACAGCTGAAGGTGGCTGATATCCTCCATCAATTTCAAACGGTGAAAATCCGAGATGCTGTATGTGACGGCGATTCACCTCATGAGCGACAGTCTGACATAAAAAGGGCCATGAATGCACGGATTTAGCACTCTTCTTGAGAACAATCTCCATAATATGGATACACTTTTCAACCATCCCAGTAGCCTTGTGGGCCGCTGTTGGTGAAGGAATCCACATCACTTTTCGACTCAAAATGAAATTTTGAAGCTCTTGACCAGTAAAGTGTTTTCCTGGATCGGTATATAAGCCCACTAGGCAGCCACGAACTCCAAATAACCAAGACAAACAACGAATGACTTCAGCACTATTTGTGCGGATAATCGGAAATACCCAATCAAAATGGGAGAAATAGTCCACCACCACTAGACAATGGGAAAACCTCAATGTCCCTTCAGGAAGAATACTATCAAGATTCTGATGGTTATTACACTTAAATTGTACAAGGAGGTCGTACAGTTGGGGCCACGAGCAACGAAACGCCTCATCATTCGTTAAGATCGTCTCAGGAAAAGGTCCAACGAAGTCGACACCCCAGAATTCGTTTGGCTCAGCAACAATAATCGGTGATGTAGTTTGGCCTTTCTGTGCATTTCCATACTTACTACACACTTCAGGCACTCAGCAATAAATCTGCCGTATCCTTAGTCATATTGGGCCAGAAGACATTATTTAGCTTTTTTAGTGTCAATCGAAGTTTCCAATGGCCTTCCAAGTCGTGAGCAGCCTCAAGTACTGATGCTACTTCGGACCTAATAATACATCTTTTTATAACCCCCGTACAACTTTGAATAGATCACCCTCGATTACCCGATAATCCGATGACTTACGTTGCAAAGACAGCTGCTGTAGGCGATCGCGAGTTGGGGCATGCATTACAAATAAAAGGAAATCATAGATTTTTCCAGACCATTCGTCATTGGTGTATTCATTACTAGCTGGAGGTGTTTCATTGTTACCAACCATTGTCGATAAGTATACTTCGAAGGCTATATCTTCGGGGCCATATCCACCGAGTGGAATATTCTCTATCGATAAAAAGGAAGGAATTGTTTGACCGGGCAGCTGCGAACTTTCTGCCATGAATGCAGAAAAAGCTTGTATCACTTGATCACTAAGTTTGTGTTAACGTCCCTTAATGTACACAGAAAACTAACGTCCCTTAATGTACACAGAAAACTAACGTCCCTTAATGTACACAGAAAACTAACGTCCCTTAATGTACACAGAAAACTTTTCGGGTCAGGTGATAATTATGATCTTCTGACACGCCACGTGAGAGTAATATTAGTTGTGCTGGGTTGAAAATTTTACTTCGAAACACTCTATCTAATCATCTAATCATCTAGATCCATTAAGACACCATTAAATCAATTGACACACGAAACTCCTCGCAATTGCACTTAATAATTTCTCTCCTGGCATAAAACATATTGTCACTCTTCTCACACACTGCAGATATGTATTAGCGGAATCTGGAATTTAGGGACAAAACAATACCTATAAAAGCATTGTTCCAGGGTTTTTATTTGT
>JAKRRZ010000617.1:0-18138 GCA_022627015.2 Podosphaera aphanis | reverse complement strand
CTATTGTTCAGCAATACCATCACAGATCTCACTAGGACGCCATCACTTGAGTAGATTGACTTAAATATACCGATTGTAAGTTGAGAAAATTCTGAAGTTAAATAATTCATTCAGGATGCTAAAGAATAGATCAGTTAAATCATTGCAACGATGAATCGTCCACAGACGCCTCCACCATCTTCAACCTCTCTTCAATCTCATGCTCATTCCAGAGCAAAAAAATTGACAAAAGAATAACGTATTAAAGTAAGCATCATGTCAAAAGAGAGCTAAATCATACGTCGTCTCTAAAAATTGGCAAGTGAGAACTCTGGCCCGAGAAGGCTACAGCTACCAAAAGATCGCGCGACGACTTCAAGTGACCTATCACCAGGCTCGCTATGCAGCAAAAGCTGTCCATCTCTCTCCTAAAAAGAGTAGCAGTCGCCCTCTTGTCTTGATCAGTGAACAGGTCGACGAGATTGAAGCCTTTGTTATATCATCTCCAGAACATCGTCAATTGACCTATTTCGAGCTCGCCTACGCACACTTCAGTCATTTTGGAGTGAGTGAGAAGGTAATCCAACAGGTAATGTCTAGAAGGGGATACGCCCGTCGTATTGCCGCTTCGAAACCACCTCTTTCTGCAGAAAACAAGAGAAAGAGACTTGAGTTCGCTACAGAACATCTTCACTGGAATAAAGAAGATTGGATGAGGGTTCTCTGGATAGATGAGACCTGGGTGACTGATGGACGACATAGTAGTATTTGGATCACGAGAAAAGTGAGTACCGCCTAATTTGTCTGAAACTTGAGATTCCTAACCTTAATCTATCTTGTAGGTAGATGAAAACTTTGACGCTACATGTGTCATAAGCAACATTCGGAAGAATATTGGATGGATGTTTTGGGGCTCTTTTTTGGGAGTGAAAAAGGCCCTTCCTTGATTTGGGAGAAGGAGCGGGATAGTATAACTGCCGATAGATATTTTCAGGGGATAGTACCTCTTATCCAAGGCATGATTTCGAGTCATCCACAAATACAAGTAATGCAGGAAAACGCCCCACCTCATAAGGCAAGGCAAACTATGGATGAGTTTAGGGAGAGAAACATCTCTCGGATAACATGGCCACCATACTCCCCTGACCTGAACCCCATAGAGCATGTCTGGAAGCTGATGAAGGACTATATCGTATATCACTATCCTGATTTAGCTCTGGAAAATAATAGGTCACAGGATGAGCTTCGAAGGATTGTGACAGAAGCTTGGGACAGGGCCGTGGATGAAAATGAGTTGGAAAAACTAGTTGAGTCGATGCCAAGCAGGATCAGGGCCGTTTATGAAGCTCAAGGTGGCCCGACAAAGTACTAGCCTCTATAACTTATTATGAACTGGATAATTAGAATAATGAATTCATAACTTTATTTGAACCAAAATTAGAAGCTGCGATACATTTTGCGTGAGGAATTTCACATACAAATTTTGAAGGTATTTTCATAAATTTCATAGATCAACTGCCAAGCTTTCCAGGTCAGGCTAGCCAAAGCATATATTCCCTGTCAAGACCCACATTTTGAGTGGAACTGGGAAAACTTACCGTAGCGGCACAGTAAATAGTCTGCACATGCACATGCACAATATTTATGTTTAGTGTGTTCTTTCGTACAGTGGTACAAGGCTAAGTTAACTAACTGGTCATTTACAGGGTATTATTTGCCCATCATTATCCATATTAGGTAGTTCTAAATGATAATCTTATCTAAGCGAGGCCTAATCAGGTAAAGCTTCAAACTCTATTCTAGAAAAACTCTAAAAAACGTTGGAGAATTCGTGTCCGACAGAAGTTAACTGCCCTGTCGTTCTCCACTTAGCTTCGCACTAAGCCAAGAAATCACACTCATACGTCAGTCATGTTTTGATTTCATATTGTAATTTTCTGTAGTAACACAAATTTTTTCTAATGTAGGATGGGACCACCGTTTGCGCTAATGACTTCTTCGCATCTTCTAGACATGCTTTCCATTAGACGAGAAAGCTTTTCCACCGTCGTGCTATGGTACCATGCCTCTAGCACAATATAGCGAACTTCCTCCCTGTTCCGCTGCCTCCTCTGCTCAAACTCCTGATACCGTTCCTGTATATAGTATTTCATTATACTCCATACATTCTCGATCGGGTTTAAATCAGAGGAATTAGCAGGCCAAGGAATAGATTTGACCCCATTGGCATGGGAGTATTCCCTGGCTGGACATCCTTTTTGTACAGTCGCATTTTCGTGCATAAAGTAGACTTGGCGACCAATCTCTTCGGACCTCGCCCTAGTCCAATCTACTACCAACGGGAGAGTAGGTAAGGCGTATTTGTCGGAGGTCATATTCCACTAATCTCTCTCCCGAAAGATACGTGGGCCCCGCTCGACTCCTGCAAAACTCCCCCAGAACATCCAAGAGTTGTTCTTCTTGTATCGGTCTACGACACAAGTATCATCAAATTCCTGGCCTCTCTTTTAACGTAGTTATAAATTTGCATACCTTGGACGATAGATTAGTCTATACTCACTTTCCTGGTAACATAACCAGACGTTGTTCGATCGTTATTGATCCAAGTTTCATCACTCCAAAGAACCTGGGACCATTCTTGACGCCAGCTTAGGTGCTGCTCTGCCCAAAAAAGGCGTACCGAGCGATGGTTTTCGGTTAGGGGAAGACATCTCCCGGGTAGACGTCTTTCGTATCCTCTCTTGCGCAACGCATTCCGGATCGCAAATTCCCCAACACCCCACTGACGAAAGTGGAGTGCCAGTTCGAGAAACGACATTTGTCTTGTTTCTCGATAAGAACAAAGGCTTCCAGTTTCTCAACCTGAGCTGAGCTCAAGAAAGATGGCCGTCCTAATCTAGGTTGAGGGGAGACGCGGCCAGATCGAACTGCTCCCTGAACTTGTGTAATGGTTACTCTAAACTGATCTGCTATTTCCCTGTTCGAGATTCCTGCTCTGTGAGGTGCGAGTATCTAAGTCACGGTAATTTATTAGATTATCCATATCGTTGCTGTAGCCTTATACCCACCTGTATTCTTTGATCTCGTGAGAGAGAAAGGGCGCGTGTCTGCGGACTGTTGGGGAGATTGTATTATCCATCCTGTCATGATATTTGTGAGTAATAAATAAAGCAAGCAAACATTAGACTTACTAAGATGAGTAAATTATAAATGATTTTTTTGTGTTAAGTATGCTGATCGAGTAACAAGAATTTGGAGTTATTCTTAACGATCAGAAACAATGATGATGATGATGTCAGAAAACAGTTTTGTGGGCAATACGGAGATAATTGAACAGAAAGGGCACAGTTGCAAAGATGGATGGGACTTGCCAAAAAGATTATGTAAGAGGACTGGGATACCATGCTAAAAGAATTTCACCGTGGCCTTACCGCCTACTCATTTTGGAAAAAGCTACCCCTGTCGTATAACCCCTGTCGATAATTCGGTTTGCTAAATTAACCTTGCCCCCCTGTAATTCTAATATAAGAATTATGTTATAGTAATACAATTATGCATTTGCAGAAAAGTTATTATTTATAAAACACTTATGATACTGCCCTTTCTGGCATTTTATACCTTTAATTAAAGTATTATTCTCATATGCATAACTATTATGCATATGAAAGGTCTTTATTCTTACAGGATAGATAGATGTAAAATAAGTAAATGTACGTACATTAATAAGTTATGTTATTCTGGTTAGTACTACTACATGTAGTACGTACCGACCGGTAACGTTAGTAATTATAAAAGTTAGTCATTGGTTACCGGAGGTACCGTAAGGAAAACCCAATAAGGTAGGTGACTGGACTGACTGATAAAACCCTTAAGTAGTCCTCAGTGGTTGAGAGAAACATATGGACAAGAATAAAACTTTTAACACACGAATTTCTGTGTCGGGACGGTTTATATTTTTTACGAACGGTTCACTCCACAGATTCTCAAAGACAGATTAAATACATGACAAAAGATTAAACTCTATGCAAAATTCCATCCATAAATTTTCGACTTATCCTTCGCTTATTGACGGATGCTGCGTCATTTGACCCAGGCATATTATTAATTAAGGGCTCCAGCACTATCGCCCCCCCATAACACTGAACTCCAAGCCGCCCCAACGCTCAGTATCCCACATGTAATACGACGGTCTTCGCCTTTCCTTTCAGCCATCTCCCATCATATCTGGAGTTGGCGCGTAATAGCGACCTGCACCCCCTTTCATTTCCCTTTTTCCCATCCACGACGACGTGATGGACAAGGGACATGACTCGGGCGGCCAGTCGAGTAATTCCAGTGATTTTGTGAGTATTTCAAAACTTTCCGATATCAGGTTTCTCTAATACTCGTCTAGGTGCGTAAGCTGTACAAGTAGGTTGTTTCCCGTGAATACCAAATCAGGCAATTGATACCCTGCTCCCCAGAATGCTGGAAGATCCATCGTACAGCGAGATTGTACGATGGGCGGAAGGAGGCGAGACTTTTGTCGTTCTAGAAGTATAGTTGAATTCACCTGTAACTAAACCGAACCTTCAATAACTTCTCGCTAGAATGAAAAGTTTACCAAGTCTGTTCTCCCGATGCATTTTAAACACAGCAATTTTGCATCGTTTGTTCGCCAGTTAAATAAGTACGACTTTCATAAAGTACGCCAGAATAGCGAGGAGAATACCCCATCACCATATGGACCAAATGTAAGTAGGAAACAGGCGAAATGTGAAAATCACTTACGAACAACTACTTCTAACAGGCGTGGGAGTTTAAACACCCTGAATTCCAAGAAAACAAAAAAGATCTACTTGACAACATCAAACGGAAAGCACCTGCCCCCAGAAAGTCTGCTGCGACGACAGAAGAGTCATTTTCAAATCAACAAGTTGATCTACTAAACGGTCAACTGGCAGCATCGCAGCAACAAGTGAATCTCTTAACTGATCGTTATAATGAGCTTGCCCAAGGACACGCTATCTTACTACAGCAAATAGTGAAGCTGCAGAGAATTGTAAAAAACCATGAAGGTGTCATGCAAAGGGTCATGGGATTCCTTCTCAGCATCGATGAACAGAAGAGGAGCAATAGACTTTTATTTGGGTCTGATACAAAAAATTTAGGGAATCGTTCAAAGGAAAATGATTGGAGAAAAGATCACATATCATCGCCATTACAGCAAGCGACTGAACTGCTATGCCAATCTTCAGCTGAGGTCCTTCCAAACAAAGAGCTCGAACAAATATCCCACAATTTCCACCAGCCAAATGAATACTGTACACCACCAATTGACCAAATAACTGCCCCAGTAACAATACATCAAGGAAATCATAACATGGAATATCAACCTGTGGGTGCGAATCTTGATAACTTAGTCTATCCAGTTGGACAGCAAAATGGCCTAGACTCAATTCATCCAAGCGATCAAATTCGTAATATGTCTTACGCACCTCCAAATATGTTAATTCAAACCCCAATGTCAGATATGATTCCTGTACCTTGTCCGGTCCCAAAACAGAAAGAAAGCTTAGGAAAATCCGTCTGGGGAGAGCGAAAGCCAAATATCTTGCTCGTTGAAGACGATAAAGTCTGCGCTCGTATCGGTTGCAAATTTCTACGATCCTTTGATTGTGGTGTCGACGTAGCTGTATGTCTTTGGTCTATAGAATTTGGTTTTCAGAGCTAATTTTACAAAGTACGATGGCATGGAAGCGTTGGCTAAAATTGACCAAGATTCATCTGCATATGATCTAATCCTCATGGATATTATTATGCCTCGATTAGATGGGGTTACGGCCACCATCTTCATCAAATCCAGAAACCCTGGTATTCCTATTATTGCAATGACTTCCAACATTCGACTAGACAATATCGAAACTTATTTATTTCATGGTTCGTTACTTTCTGACCTGTAGGATCTTAATCTCGCTGATTGTATTTAGGTATGAATGACATTTTGCCAAAGCCTTTTACTAAAGAAGGAATGTTACGTGCCTTGGAAAAACATCTACCCGAACTCAGAGTTCAAATCACCCCAGCACCGGCTGACCAAATATCTCATGCTGTGGATTTTGCTCCTTCGTCGTCACATGCATCACCTAGTCTGAATTTGGGAACAAACATAGGACCTAATATAGGATCGAGCATGGGAACTAATATGGAAAATAACATGGCAACCAATGTTGGAACCAATGTTGGAACCAACATAGGAACCAACATAGGAAACGATATGGGAACCAATATGGGAACCAATATGGGAAACAATATGGGGAACAATATGGGAACTAACATGGGAACTAACATGGGAACCAATATGGGAACCAATATGGGAACGGATATGGGAACGGATATAGCAACAAATATGGGAACAGACATGGAATCAAAGATGGGAATGAATATGGGAACAACTATGGGGATGTCTATAAGAACTAATATGGGAACAATGACAACGCCTCAAATCAAGGATGAAATACTTTCCAACAAGACATCTGCAACAGTAGATTCCTGGAACGTGCCAAACCCGCTCTCAATCGGTCAGCCAGTAGTGAACACATCGCAAAACTACATACCCCAGCAGATTTTAGATGGTTCTTCATTCCAACTAAACACCCCCATACATGCTCTCCCTGATTATCGTCGACCTCAACTTCAGCACGACATGACTGCGCAGAGCCAACGTATACCACTACGTCGAGGACTCCCTGATATACCAACCTTAGGCTCAGATAGACATTTAGACAAACGCCAACGAATATTTCGTCCTCAAAATGGTGGTTTTGGCTGACAAAATTTTTAACAAATTTGTCTCTATATACGAAACGCTCTAGGATTCACGACAAAGTTTCATTAATTCCTAGTTATTATTCTATCTTGTGAGAGAAACGAAAAATAATGCGTCCTAGGATAAAATTGATTATTGGAGTTGTGGTGTCTTACTGGATAATGAAGTCAACGGTTGGTTGGGCTTGGAGTTAAAAATTGGTGCATTAAGGTGCTCGGTGTCTTGCGTGAAAGGAAAGTATTTATATCGGTGCTCAAAAGGTTTACAGTACATCTTACAAATATTTTTAATCTACTGGAAGTCATCTCGATATCCGGATCTATATATTTACACAGAATTTAAGGTTGATAGATAGAAGACCTTGAATCCCTCTTTTACTCTTTCCAGGCTAAAAGTGTCGAGTGACGAAGCAACTGTCGCAACTGTCGCAACATTTTCTACTTTCAAACTACCTTGGCCGATTGTAGCTAAGAAGACGTTTTCGATAATTCTTAGATTATTCCAGCAGGTAAGTGCAATGTAGTCATGCATGATGGCTGATATAAGTTCATAATTACCGATAGATTCAAACTTAAGCTCAGGCTCAGGCTCAGGCTTTGAACTGTCGACTTTAAGTAAATCTAACTGACGCCACACATCGAATAGCAATAACGATCAGCGGTTGCATCGCTTTTCCTTGAATGTAAACGCTTACAACTCGCGACGTCCTCATTTTTGATGCCCGACCGCATATTTGAAGAAGCAGAAGGTGAGAGCTTCTTTTTCTTCTGTACCATACGTCTTCTAGTCTCTTGATTTTAGAGGTTTCTCGCTCAAGTGACTGATTAATTGGGTAGACAAAAAAATTTCAGTCGATCAATTATGGGGTGATCATTTAAAGATGGAAAAGCGACATCTAGTCTCTAAGGGTCCCCGTAAGCAATGACGATTACTAATATACACCTACTCCCTCTAGCGCCGCGGCACTGACTGAGATTCAACCTTGTCCTCTTTAAACTAGTTGTAGTATCAGATCCACATCTTCATATTTCCGTTATGTTCTGAAACATGGCGACAAATGCTCATCGGCCTCCCTCAGGTCTGCGATTCACAAACACAAGGCATCTCTAAAAACGTTCTTTGGACTCAGGCATTGACCTCCCTCAGTTTTTAGGATACCAGGCATACGACGAGCTCACATAGAGACCGACGATGCCCATAGGCGGGATGAGACCCTAAAAGACCAACCACCTCCGCGACGAAGACCACCCACCCTCGAACCGAGAAAATCTATCCAACGTCACTTCCTCTGCTTTCGGTATCGGCGAGCGATCTCGTCGCGCCTAACGTAAGCCTGGACCGCAGAAAGGAGTCTCAGTATTTGAAGTCAGAAGGGCAAACTCCTGTGAATTATTTTCCCATCTACTTATCACTATATACGTGATGTGAGTGCGTTCACGCGCACCACTACTGCCTCAGATCAAGGTGGTATGAACCCACCAAACTATCTATTAACTCGATGAGCCCTCTTCCCTCCGCCTGCAAATGCTCGCGCCGTCAACACCTTTTGATCACGCTCACGATAATTAGCATGTCTCTGTGATGCAAGTTTTCAAACTCTAGGTCCGTCGTCACACGCCTATTTTAGTCTTCGGGTCCCCTCGAAATCTGCTTTGGCTCATTTGTCATGAATTAGTTCTTCTCTTATGATGACTGATATTCCTTCAGTTCTAATTCATCTCTCTGGGCTTTACGGGTCTCCTGAGCAAGCGTTGGATGGTCTCAGTAGTGTTTTGTTGAGTTGTACAAATTTACTAATCAAAGCACTAATATAGGAACTAGAATATGATGCTATTTTTTCTGTTATTTGGGTCCACTATGTCGTACTGGCCATTGTTGCTACTAATTTATGGAACCAATTTTTTTTCACATCACAACTTCTATAACGAGACCGATTTCTTTTCGTCGTACAGAAGCTAGAGTGCATATAAACGACACGAAAAAGATATTTTAAACTTCCCATTATCTCATTACCACGTAAATATCAATCCCACAAAAATAAATCATAGTTCGAGCTGCTCTCAAAAAATTTGAATTCGAAAAAAAATCACCATTCCGAGTCGCTGCAAAGACGTACAATATATTTGAAGCCATCAGATGTCCTCAAATGGTTTCACCTCGGAGTAAAGATTATCCAAAATACAAGAAAAATACCTTAAAAAGTGGATTCTAGAGCAGTATGAGCAAATAAAGACTTCTTTCAATTCATATTTGTGCTCGAGAAATGATAATCCGAGCTCTTTACAATACTCTGGACCACGAATCGCAGGGGAAACAAAGGCCACAAAAATGTACTTACTAATCGCAATGCACGAGTAGCGACGTGTAGAGGCAGAAAAATTGAAGCATCTCGAATCGCTGGGACTTATCCAAATCTTATTTCTGGATTCTCCGCTCAGCTGCAGGCTAAGTGACATCACGCCAATATACCAATGAGCATGGTATGGCTCTCGGAGTTGCCGCAACCGATGCACACGTACTCACACGCTCTTTGAACAAATAGACTGGTATGACATCTACACGCCAGTGGGTGTCGGGAATTATGACGAGCAGAGCTACGAGTCCTATTTGACTCTTTTTGACGAATCATGCCCTACAAAAGATCTGACTGGCGTGTTACGATACCTGCCAAATGAATTGATCCGTAACTTGAGCGCTTGATACTAGCTCAAAAGTATCTTGATCCCGAACCATAGCCAGAAACAGGTGCCCATTACCTTCTCATTTTGCATAGTCAAAGTCACCACATTAATCCGTAATTTTTAGACCCATATCACCCAAGCAAGCCACGTCCGGCAATATTCAGATCCAAGGATTTATACTCCACTGCCGTACACCATAGAATCTCGGTCTAGTGGCCAAACGGCGCATCTTGACCCCGCGATCACCGCGCCGAAAACATGTTGTGCGGATAGCTCCTTGCTTTCCTTTCCCGCCGGAAGACTTGGCCCACACGAGTATTGTGCTCCGATGAGCGGCCGGGACAGCTGTGGGCTGGTTTTCATGTGGTTCAGCAAAACAGCTGAATGACGCGTCGGTGAGCTCAGAAGACAAACATTCTGGAACGTGGCCGCATATAAGTCATGGTACACGAGATGCTTCATCTCGAATCCCTCATCCTATCAAGCAGCAAGCAAGCAAGCGATGCAGCGTGTCAGAGAGCCTTCGACGTCTTCGACGTCTTCAGATTCCTTCCGGGAAGCGAAAGTTGCGGGCGGGCGACGAGCCGTGTTCTCGACTCTCCGCACATCACTATTATTACACTTCTCGAGGAAATAGAAGTGAGCCTCCATTAGAAAGCCCGACCCGCTCGCATTCTGTCACAGGCCGTACCTGCGTGCCGTGTGCTCGGCATACCCGATTTGCCGACATGGATTCAATGGTGGCTGGCCACGCAAGAAAAGCAGGGGTTCCAAGGGTCATACAATCCTCTACCTTCGTCTCACGCTCACAACTAGGTGTGGCTAGGCCTGTGCTTCTACTGGTCTAGTTTCGAGAGAGATATGTTCGATGGAACTCGATCACGGAGCGGGTCGAAAATATCTTGGCACCACCATTTCGAAGTAGATCCCTCAATATGCGAGTGCCACGAGACTTAGCACCTTCTGGAGAGTTCATGTTACTGAGGCACGGCATGGTACGTGAGATGTTGATGGCGCCTCTGGAACCACGTGGTGCTCAAGGTCGTGAAGGTTTCGTGAGTCAACAATTTTGTACCTGGTGATGAAAAGTGCGACGATGTGTGGCGTTCTAGCTTACCGTGCGGAATCCGAGACAACTCCGACTATTCAATCGATAATGGAACTTGATGCCTGACGCAGAAAATATAGACCAGATTTACACATCCATGTCCTTATTTCAAGTTTCCCCGTGTCTGAAAATATAAGGAAGAGAAATTTGGCAAGATATTGACCAAAGGAGATACCCGTGAGACACCCACGGGTATCAATTGATGCAGAGATGCTGTGAAGGGGAGAAATTCGTATCAAGATCGTACCCATCTTTCTCTCCAACGTATGGACGGATATATTTACTACCAGCAATGTGCCCAAGTCCTACTCTCGACTTAGCTCATGTGATACGCTATGATTTGAGAATCTGCGAGTTTTAAGCTAGGTGAGAGAGATTTTTCCGTATTTCGAAGTTTGGCTAGACTCCGCTGTGCTACATGTAGTTAAGTTGCGACCAAAGCCGAGGGTTATTCTAGATCATGATGTCTTCGACATGTGACATTTTGGCTGCAATAAACAGTCATTTACGAATCATATTGCTACAGATGAGGGCCGAATGAATATGCTGTGGAAAAACGTGCATCCACTAGCTTATCTAGTCAGATGTGCGAACAAGGCATTGTATGTGGGGATAGATGGGGAATCATGATGGTGATTTGGGCCTTATTTGGTAGTATGAGCAACTCTTCTAATATAAATGTCGTTGCTCGTATTTTGCGAACTAACGGAGCCAACGCTCACAAAATTTTCGTGGAAAACTCACTCGAGATTACCGAGTGGAGAATACATCTGTTCAAAAATATGGTTTATTGCTAGTACCTAATTGGGCACCATCACACATCTCAGATCCTTGCTCAGTTTAAAAGGGATGAGAGGAAATAGAAGAAGCCTTATTAAAATCAATATATTTGTATGTATGAGTGGTACCCGGACGACTTGACTAAGACTATACTAACGAGGGTGAGAGCTACAGTTGCCCTAATATGCTGGTGAACCGCAATTATCAAAAAAATTAAATGGCTGGACTGATTGGTTACCGGTGGTACATCATAAATACAAATATAACTGAGCATCTGGCCGCTTAATGGTATAATTGTAGATGGAACATTATTTCGTTTGGGATGGTGCGAAAACTTTTGCGTTAGTAATTTAGGACAAAAGTTGGCATATTTGAAGACCTTAACTAGAGTATTATCTTTCAAGGCAAAAAAATTGTCGCTCCGATAACCAAGTTGAATAGGTATCTCGAGAGGAGGCATTTTGAGTCAAAACTGTCAGAGAGATTTTATGCGCGAAAGAGAAATTTCTTCTTCTTGAATCAATCATATTTTCTGTAAAAGATTTCCAAATCGTCTATGCTTCCTCATGTAAATCTATTGTGTCTTCTGAAAAAAATTGCATGTTGAGGTCAAAATTTATTTCGAGTTTCACTCAGGCTCGCTTAAAAGCTCATATTTTACTAACATAGAGTAGGGTGTAACGGATTAACAAGATGTAGAAGCTTGAGAATCGCTGCGTAGTTCCATCACGTGGGATTTAACTCATTCGATTATATATTCGAGGAGCATGGTTGGTGCTTAGGCTTGTACTTATATTGAAGCTTATTTTCGAAATACCGACAACTCCAGTCCGCCAAGGGGGTCAGTCAGAAAATAACCACGGCTCGTTTCGATTCAAAAAATATCGCCAGTCATTCTCGTCCACCTCTTCACCGGCACTAGGTGTGCCACCCACACTGATGGATTGAAGAGGTTCATCCAAAAAACTCAATTTTGGACTCGACGAAGATCTTTCTTGGACTGGCGCTTCAGGGAGAAGCGTGGCGTTCAAGCCACTAGGTACTTGACCGGTATCTGAGCAAAATTTCTCACCGGATGAAAAGTGAGTACTATTAATATTTCCATAAGGGTTTGGCTTCATGATTGTTTCTGGAATGTTGTATGTTGGGTGGTTAAACCCAATGCTTTGTCCGAGTAAGCTTAGAGTCTCGGCAGGCATTGAAGTGCTCATTGGACCATCGAAGGAAGAAAGATCAACAAGGTTAGGTGAAAGGAACTGATTTTGCGAACTACCTCGGAGGGAACTGGTTTGAGAAAAATTACCGGCCGCGGGATGGGCCTCAGGAGCGAGAGGGGCTGAAGGTGCCCCAGTGATTATCCTTGTGGACCCAATAGAAGGTAAAGTCGAAGGCTTGGATTTTTCAGGCAAAGATGGAGAAATTAAAGCTTCATTTTGGGACGAAGATGAAGTGAGGGGTGAGGGGATGGAACCTGCTTGATGAGGTAATGATGGCTTTGTTAATTGTGGCACAGTATACGGAGAATACCGGCTGATTGGTGTTGATTGGGTTGATGAAATCATGTTTTGAGACTGCTGGGCTTGGTGAGCAAGCATTGGCGATGGAAACATTTCATACTGTTGGTTGAGGAACTGAGGCTGTCCGCCAAACCCGGCTTGCTGCTGCTGTTGTTGAGCGTATGATTGAATAATACTCTGCTCTAGTGCTGTTCTGATTGCAACGTGCGTCGTGAGGTAGGCAGCGAATCGCCGATTGAATTCAGGACTGCTCGTCTGGAAGCCTGCGGTGAGATGCCGATATGGTAGAGGGAGGTCGTCTTCTTCTTCGTACATTTCTTCATTCTGGACATCTTCCTCAGTGATCTTTAATGCTCTTCCGGTGCGAGCTTTGTGTATCTCTGATGCTCTTCTTGCTGATTCAACTCTCGCCTCCAGACTCCGGTCACATCGTCGAGATGCGGCGATAAATGCTCTTTCCACATTCTCTTCGTGCGTTCGTTCGGCCTGGATGAATGAGAAAACAGAAACGAGTACTTGAGTATCGCTCACCTTGCCTGATCTCGATGTCGCAGTCCGGACCGGAGGCATGACCTCAAATCTCTCTGGTAACGACGAATTTCTTTTAAGTTGTGACTGGAAGTGGCCCCAGCATTAAATTGGAGAAAATAACTCACGTATTCACCTGACTCGTTTCAATTATTTAGTATTAAAAAGATGATGGAGATATCGTGAAATGGATGTCGGTGTAGAAATTAGCGGGATATGTGGCGAAGGAGGGAAGACAGGTGGTTTGTTGGATGTTACGGGTGAACATGAGAAGAAAGCATGCAATGGGTATTTTGCGCTTGAGAAGCCCCGCCCGGGGGGGGGAGTTAAGCGAGAGTTTGTCATCCTTCGATCGCGACGTCCCCAAAATGAAAATGCATGTAAACAGAATTTCGGAGAAAACACATCGATTTCCGATTCTCGCAGACCGAAATTTTAGATGTTTACACTCAGTTACGTTAGACTAACATCATTTAACTTCACTTCCTCTCTTCTCCTTCTCTCTACGATTATCTTTTTACATGACAGAATCCATTTCATCACAAACAAACCTCGGCAGAACACATGGCAAGTTAGTTGTTGAAGTTGATCTCACACGATCTATATTTGGTTAGCGCTGTTGGGAGTCCGATCTGACTAATCATCGTCGATAAGTGAGAATTTTCGCTATGTGAGCCCGGTCCATCTACACACGCCAGATTTGCATTGGCCCCGATTACTGCAACATGATGTCGGTCCGATCGATACCTAGGGAAACAGTCAGATGGGGATTAAGTCATTGACCAACTTTATGCCTATCAGCTCCGACAAGGCCATAACAAAGAAGACTCCTCAGGAATATTGCTTGCTCGCTCTTGGTGGCTGCTAAAAAAGTCGTGTTCTACTCTCTACATGCACGATAAATATAATCCGTAGCAAGAACATGTACACGTATGTGTGATTGACGAGTGACTCGAGTGAACAACGAAAGGGGAAGAATATGAAAGAACTCAAAATCAAGCCAGCAGCTATTTACTGGCTCAACCAACCCCTCATTTGTCCATTTTATTTTTCTAGAAGTTCACGTATTCGATCTCCCCGAGGAAACATTGTGTTATGTGAACTCAGGTCAAGGTTCAAGGCAATACAACGAGCTCGTGCGTGGCGTTGCAACCGATCGTAAGATCGCCTTAGCACCAAGATGAGATTAGCGAGCCCCGATCCGTGTCCGGGAACATTTAAGTATGTGAGCAGAAGCCTCTTCTGTCAATAATAAGGAGATGTTACAAATTTAAGACTCCGCACTGACTCACCAAACACATGTACGAGTAGATACAGAAGCATGTCTGACAAAGTACGTCCTGAGCGTGGCCGGTCACCCCTCAAAAATTATTGTCCATAATTGCGGCAGGTCAACTGATGATAACTCACGCGTTGAAACCTATACACTCGTATATGTAACCGTATCTAATCGTTTGGGTGGGTGGTCAGCCTATTGATGATTTTCAACGACTGCAAACGTCTGATTTAGTTGATCGGTATCATGAAACACGTTGTCGTATAGATGTTCAGAGCCTCACATATACCTTTAACCTCCCCAGTGTTGTGAGATGAAACTACATGTACTGTGTAGGCTTTTGATCTCCTACTTGATGTGAATGGACCGCGCCCGACCTTGCGCGGAGTTTACGTTTTGAACTTCTCATCCCGTCCGCCCACCTTCTCTGTTCAAAAATCGGCCGGCCGGGCTACATCGATATGTTTAATACACGAAAATCCACCAACATGTAACACCATAACGTGCAACGAACAATTCCACAGCGTGCGATGAAGTGTGTAGGAATACAAAAATTATCGCCTGATACAATTTTTAATTGCGCGTAATAGATACAATTTTTAATTGCGCGTAATAAATTGAGCCTATCGCTAACTAGACTGTCTGATTAACCAAATGCATTACCAAGCTGTCATTTTCTTGCCACTTGCACTGATGTGAAGACGCTTATATAAAGGTCATGAGGTCCCTGAAAGTTGGAGATAATGACCATGCACGATAAAGCTGGTTCTGCAGCATTGGGCGGCATCCAATGGGTTCCCTCCACAGAAATTTCAGAATGGGAGGCCTAGCCGATCCCGGCAGTGATTTACATTTGCATAAAGTCTTGTAAACGTCAATCGACCATCAGCAGTCAGTAGCATACAAGACTTTCTCGAAGCTGCATCGACGGTTCTCCTGCATGCCCCTGCCATAGATGCATCACAGATCCATTTTTGAGGTGCGGAAATCTGACGTTTGACAAGTGTGCGTGGGGGACAGAGTACTTGGAGCCAGGTTTTTGGGTGCACGTGTCTGTACAAGCATATTCTGACGCGAAATACAACCGCCACTTTAGCGCGCAGCCTTACTAAGTTTATGTTAAGGGACGAAATGTACGGACACTGCACGTAAACTATGCCACAAAATAGTCTACATTTTTCTCTAAATGGTATTATTCACAGACGGGAGAATCGCGACTATAAATAATACTCGTCGATCCCTCAAGCCCCTATTATTTTAAATAAGAGCTTCCTAGCATCTTAAGCGAAGCCCTTTCTTGCCGCTCGGCTAATTGACAAGGCTGGGCCCGTAGGATAGCCCAGACAAACCATCAACGGGTTCAGCCCGTAACAGTTTACAATGGTCAAACCCGTGTAGTATTTTCTACAGCCATTTAAATTAAAAGTAGCGACGGTATTTTGGAGCTGAGCTTCTCTCGCATATAAATACCGACGCGGATGTTGATTTACATGTTTGTTGAAGGTGGTGGAACAGTTGGCGTTCGAGGCAATTTACTTGTGCGTTTAGTCGGGTGGCACCATAGTACGGACAGCCCTCGCTATGAGGATACCTGCCGGACCGCGATCCATATCCTTATACATGTAGACAGGCCATCCCTAAGATTGAGCCGTAATCCTACAATGGAAAGTGCCATCACGTGTAAAAATTAGCCGAAATAATTGCGCCTAAATTTTCTGGGATAATTAGTCGCCCGTGACGTGCATCGTCCCTCAAACTCTGATGACAGCGTCAACACCACCTACGCAGTAATCATGTTCTTCGATTAAGAACACAGGCATGACTTCTTCTTACACCTTTAATGTCGAACACCTTTAATTTCGTCTGAAACTAGCTGAATCATGTTAAAATATGTCAGATTTGGCATTTGCATGCAACTGAGACTAGAAAAGTTATACTCAGAATCCAGAAGCAAAATTCGAGTAAAGGATTCAAGTGCTGACGAGAAACACCGGGTACGTGATATATTCAGTCACTATTTTATCCCTCACACGTTCATTCCGGACGACAAAGGGATTGTGCCACCGAGTAATATATCAGGTGTCGAGCTGGCAATTACTTCATGCTTTGGTCGTGAATACAATAGTTGGTATAAGCCTGGGCAGTAGGAAATATAGGCATGACCGTATAAAACAGAGGAAATTCCTGTGTTGAAGGCGACAATAATTGTGAAGTCTTAATGGTATAAACCAAGCACGACTACTTGTATCGGTCAAATCGATCAAGAATTGGCTTTGTAATCTGGGGCTTGACGTCTCGACCGATTCTACAAGATCTTGTTCGAACCAGAGCCATTTAAACTGGTAATTTTAGTAGGGGGTTTTTCGGCGGCGCACAAAGTCTGAGACGTAGGAGCGACAAACAATGACAAGATCAAGAGATTAGACCACAAAGTCTCCAGACTTACAACAAAAATACTGTTAATTGGATGTGTGGATGTGAATCGCTTCTTCTGAGTCGATTCCTCCTTTGCAAACATACCGTGCACTGCTTTGAAGAGTTGGGGAATATCCATCCTCAAGTTTTTTGGTCGTGTTCGGCGCCGGTGAAAAGTGCCACCCCGGGTCGACAGACAGCTTGTCCTACGTCTGGAAATTCAGGCTTCCTTTTATATCTTTCCGAAAGATAATGACGAAGATTTTGCTGGCAAACTTGATTCCGATAAAGACGAAGATGAAGGAAAATTCTAGAGACTGTTAAAATATACTTCGGGAAAGGGCTGAGTGCTAGCCTCGGCAGCTGACTCTTGTGTTGATTGTCAGGGGTTGCTCCGAGAGAGTGCTAGTGTCGGATCATGGGGGTTTTTTACATTACTTAGATGTTATATTCCAGTATCTTCCATGATATCCCCAAACCCCTAAAACGTAAATCGGGGTTTGCACTAGCTTAGCTTCCGTTAAGCGAGAGTATACAAGCATCAACCATATTAACAGACTAGGGAATTATAACAGTTCTACAGTCCGATAACTCCCTTTTCGACTGAGTGCTAAGTGTATTGAGCTCTCGACATTGATCCTGTACAGCCTCAAGCTTTCTGCTCAGATCTTTCGTTCTTTCCTGGGAAGTGACTCCGCTTTCGTACAGATTTGATATAAGGGTTTAGCCAGCGTCTTTATCATGCCCTTTGAGGTGGGCCAAGAATATCTCGGACATGGTGAATGAAACGAGAAGGACAACGGAATTATATATAGAAGGGGGTGCAATGTAATGTCTGTTATACATGCCTACATATTCGATATCTTCCAATTCCTATTCGTTAATTTAACCTGCTCTCATTTGACGCCCCGTTACATTACAGAAAAGGGATTAAGCGAAACCCCCACATTTGACGCGTAGTTACAGTCTCGGACAGGTCAGTTTCGTAAATTACCTAGACATCCCCTCAACACTGTGTCCTCCCTGTAGTTATCTCGGTTTCATAC
>JAKRRZ010000616.1:0-18147 GCA_022627015.2 Podosphaera aphanis | reverse complement strand
TCAATAATTTCATTCTGCTTGTTGAGCCAACCCATAAAATCCTGCTCGTCGAAAACTCAACGATTTGCTTCTCCTCAGTGGCTTCCACAGGCTCATTGTGAATGAGTCGGGTTATATTAAGACGCTCCACCTCTTAATCGATGTATTAACCTATTTAAAAGAGATGCAGATAGGGAGAAAACTTTCGCAGAACAGTAAGCAAAGATTGTTTTGTAATTTGGTCTTCGATGAGAACAATATATGCAGCCCTGCGAGACATTAGAGCTTGTTACAATAACATAGTTGAAGTTTATCTGAGATCACTGAATTCGTACTGGTGATGTTGATGTGAACATTGAGGATGGTGCGTTGACGCGTAGCAACTAGTGACAGGTCCGATGTTTCGATTAGAAAAATAGTTCGAATCATCCATGTATCCATCATGCAGGGGATATAATAGCCGAGTGATTATGTGCAGGGGGGGCGTAAAAATACTGGCTTGTGCGCCGAATTCCTGATGGGAAATTAATGCCACGCCCAATTGATGGCCTCTTGAAGATCATGTTAGAGAAGCGTAGAGTTTTGCTGCAGTGATGGCTAGATGCGTAGTAAAGCGACATTATTTGCATAGCCAAATCATGTCTGCATCTCCCAGAAAGAAAAGCGGGGCAAGGAACAGCATGAAAAGGATTGGAGATGCTGCTGAGCCTTGTGGAAGGCCACACGGGATTTCGGTGTCAGGGCCGGTGACGCCGTCTAGGCGGATCTTGGCGGTACGGGCCGTACCAAACAAGATGACCCAGCGGACAATACTTTCAGGCCATCCTTGCTCTCTGAGACGACGTGCAAGTCGGCCGGGAAGAATGCCATCAAACGCACCCTTTACGTCTAGTGTGAAAAGAGAGGCAGTTAGCTTGCTGTTCGATGCAGTCTTAATGTTATGAGTTATGCAAGTCGTAAGATCCGTAGCAGAACGAAGAGGGAGTGCCCCGAATTGTTGCCTGGCCACTACTTTTGAATTGATGGCGATCCAAATCAGGCGAGGAGCGACAAGTCGTTCAAGCGCTTTTCCAAACGTTGAGAGTAGAGCGATGAGTCGGTAGGCTCTTAGATTCGATCTGTCTGACTTATTGAGCTTGCTTAACATAACTAGGATGGCGGTCTTGAAGCAGGTAGGGTGATGCCCGGCTTTTAAACAACTTTGAAAATAATGTAGACTTGGGCTTCGATTAGGGGCCAACTACTCCTCAGAATCGCGTTTGGGATTTCATCTTCGCCGGGCGCTGTATTGCCTCCTTTATCTCTTGTCGTGTGAGAGAGGGAAATGGAAGGCAGGCGCGGCCGACTGCAGGTGAGTCTAGGGGTATATCTTCCGCTTCTGAAGTATTACATGGGAGGTTGCGGGCTAGCAGCTCACGCTTTTCGGCAAGTGAGACTGCGATAGGAGTTGTAGGGTTAATAGGGTCTCTGAGCGGGGGCATACGAAAGGATCATGTTGTCCGATGTCAATTAACCATCCCAAAGACGTGTTTAGCTGATGATGCCTAGTTTAGCTGATCCCGAAAAAAATTCCGCTTGGTCCTGCGGACAGAGGCTATAAGCAGCCTTTTTGCAGTCTTAACAGTTGTTGGATCGTCCGAGCTTCTTCGAGATTGTCTGTATGCCCGGACTGCTTGTTGAAAATCTTCGTTCCACCAGGGTTGCCCGGTTCCTTTCCCGAGAGCGCGTCGGGCCGACCTGAGATATACGCCGTGTATAGTAGTGCATATTTCCTTAGCAAATTTGTCGAGCGAGTCTGGTTGTGGGTTTTCTAGAGGTGAGACGCTGGAAATTTTGGTTTCGAGGAGAGAAAAAAGGGGTTCATTGAGGGTATCGAGTTTGATTCTTGCCAAAGGTTCCTGAAAACGGTCATCCCAGGGAATAGTAGTAGTTATTGGTAGGTGATCCAATGTGATGTCAAGTCTAGGAGCAATGGCAGACTTTGCGCCTTGAGATAGGAGTGTGTTAGATGCGAAAACCAGGACTAGAACATTACCACAGTCATGTGTTGGGGTATCCGGCTCTGAGATCAGAGCAAGGGATTTCTGATCTATCCATTCGAGCAGAGTCTCTGCTAGTGCACTGTTAGATGACACAAACTATTGCCAGCGACTATGTCGCAGGTTGAAGTCCCCAACAAGAATAATTCGGTTCTGATGGCCGAGATTAGCTAGATTGATCAAGGCTCTAACGGCTTCTCCTTCGTTCGTGGAGCCAGCTGGGGCGTTGTATATATTGACGAGTAAATTAAGGCATGATGGTCCTGAAACTGCAAGGAAAAGTAGATCTGTCGCTGCAATACTCTCAGTGGGTAGAGGACGCATCTGGAATGTTTGGAGTCCTATTCCTTTGCGGACGTACGTTAGAACTCGGGGCCGAGAAGAGCAGTCATCGACTGGGAAAAAACATTCAAAATTGGAGTTGCGCTTAGTGATCCGGCGTTGCCGATCCCTAAAAAATACGGTTCTTGAATGGGGATTAAAACAAATTTTTCCTCGTTTGCAAAAGGGCCAGGTCATGGACGGCAGCTCACCTACAAACATTCACTTGAAAAAGGCGTAGTGGTTTATTACTCGTGTGGCGTCTATAACTCATCGAGAGTATCTAAGGAAATGTACGGGTTCGCTGAGGTGAACAGGGAACTTGGTGAGGCGGGAGCCGGTACCAGTGCAAGCTGATTTGAATTGTGTTGAGTTGAAGGCATTTTTGAGCTGGGTTAAACATAATTTTCGGACATGACTTGGTCTTCAGGTGTAACTGGAGACGGGCTATGATTGCACCCTACCGTACTACAGAGACTTAGCCTTACAGCAGCTGATGTTTTCCGGATCTGTGAAACTTGCTCTTTTGTAGATTTTAGTCCGTTGCGACGAGGTTGGAGGAGACACTCTGGAGCGTCCGCTGGGTATGGCCCATGACAGTGTATGCACCGGGGCGGACATGCATGTGAGTGGGGGCTACAGGAGGGGTGTAATGACTCCAAGTGTTTTGTCGAGCCGCAAAGTCGGCAGTGGGGGCGCGAGAGCAGATTCTCCCGTTATGCCACTGAAAACAACAGCTGCATTGCATTACAGAATTTTTTTTGTGGTAGGCGGGGTGATAGTACCTCAACGCCAAGTATCCGAACCCTGTTAGGTAGAATTAAGTCTAGAGGAAAGCGGGCTATGTACCTCACAGATGGATCATGTGGAGAACCGGTGCTCCCCTTTGCTTCGAAGACGGCCGCGGGCGTCAGTCAAGTTTCCTCTTTGATCTGTGAAAAGACGAGCTCTGCTGTAACTGGGTAGTTAGTAATTTGGTTGTTGTCTAGAGCGGTGATCGTGCGTGGAACAGTCTTTAGAAGATAGGTAACCAGATTTTGGACTTTCTCTTTACTTGTAGCGCCATTGATGTTTCCTTCTTGTATAGCCTCAGAAAATAAGGATTCTAATCTGTCAGCTACAGTGCTTGAGGCTGGCCGGAGGGCGAAACCGGAGGGGATATGTTAGACTTCTTTCAATTATGGGGCATTTTCGCCCATAATTCGGCGCAAATGAAAGAGTAGGGGGTAAGGCGAGAGCGAGCGTTCTGTGGCCTCTGGGTGTAGAAGAAGGAATTGCCACTCGTTGGTTGCAGGTGATTTAGCACGGTATTGCGGGCCACTGTATATTACAAGGTCACTTTTTGGGCCTTTTCCTTTAGCTCTTGTCACCACATTTGCGTATGAGAGCGGTCGAGTGGATTTTGGAACAGGGGGTGCGGAGTGTCGCATAGTAGAGGGACTCATTGATCTTGCAGGTTGAGTAGGCATGGGTGTTCCTCTTACATGTCTTTCGAAGAATTCCTGTGCCACAGTTTGGAGGCGTGCGAGAAAGGCCTAAGATTTTGTCGTCAAGTATCGGGGTATCTGGGGAGCATTTGCCCCGCGAGTTGCTTCATCGATTGCGGAAACAATGCCGCCAAACATTGGGTGGCCTCGTTAGTTCTGGTATTCGCGGTGGTGGTTGCGTGTAGCGGAGTCTCTGCTAGAGACCTTGTCCAGCACCGGGCTGGGTTTGGGTTTAGGCCAGAAGCTGGCCTTGCTCAAAGCAACTGATCGAAAGTAATCAGTCGACAGATTGAGAGTGACAGCACATTTGCTGTTAAAAGGGAGGTCTTGATTGATCATGTGATATATAGAACGAACCTTTGTCAGCAATTGAATAATTAGTGATTCACGTGGCAGATGATTCTTAGGACAACGTAGCAGTTAGACAGTATCTCGTACAAGTTTATTACCACTACAGTCAGCTTCCAACCAGAGTCATTCACAATGACCTTGTTGTTATGATAAATCAATTTCTCAAACCCTGATTCTCGGACACGAAAGAGCTGAGGAGGGCCGATTTCCGACGTGAGCTATCTTAATTCCTAATTACAATCAAGTCATATTCAAACCTAATTTCCGGTCAAAAACCTCGATAGCTCCTCTATCCACCTATAAATACGGTCATTGACGATTGCCGATAAGAATGTCAGCACCGCAAGAACCATATTCTCATCCAGAACAGGGAACTTCAGCGGAGCATTCTCAACAGAACTCAGGTGTGGCTCAATCTTATCCACCAACCGTCGGTCAGCCCGAATATGAAGGGAAAAAAAAGAAGAGAGGATATGCTGCGCAGGCTTATGAGTTTGGAGCTGGTGCAAATGCTGCGCTAGGTGGGCAAGCTCAAAGCAGCACCCCATTTCAACAGCAACCACCTTCTAATTATGCTGGATATCCTGCCCAAGCGTCATATGGTGGTGCTCCTCATTATACCACCCAAGACGGCCAAGGTCCTGCTGCGACCCCATATGCGGCCACAACCCCGTATGCTGCCCCGACTCCATATGGTGCTGTAGGGTATCAACCTCCGGGTGTAGGCTATCCAGAACACGCAGACCCTGTAGGATTAGGTGTAGCAGGAGTAACCCAAGGAATTGGCCAAATGAAGATGGGTGATAACCCTGTATTATCTCCATCAGGAATTCCGCAGGTAACACCACACGGAGCACCTCGACCTGCTGTTTTGAACCAACTTTACCCTACAGACTTACTGAGTCGGCCCTTCAATGTCGCCGAGTTAGAATTACCGCCACCTTCAATCATCATTCCTCAGAATGTAAGCAAGTTTGCTCTTCAATCTAACAATCAAGTGTTAATTTCATCTTAGACAAGCGTCACTCCATCCCTGAGTGCGAACTGCCCTGATAAATACGTACGGTCAACACTTAATGCCGTACCTAATACACACTCACTCTTAAAAAAATCGAAACTTCCATTTGCCCTTGTCATTCAGCCCTACACATCCCTTCATGACGTGGATGATCCTGTCCCAATCGTGCAGGATCAAGTAATTTCCCGTTGTCGGAGATGTCGCTCTTATATCAATCCCTACGTCACGTTCCTTGACCATGGACATAGATGGAGGTGTAATATGTGCAACCTCACTAATGATGTACCACAAGCTTTTGATTGGGACGTAGCTGCCCAGAAAAGTGTTGATAGATGGCAAAGGCCCGAACTTAATCATGCTGTAGTTGAATTCGTTGCCCCTCAAGAGTATATGGTACGACCTCCTCAGCCTTTGGTTTATCTATTTTTGTTCGACGTAAGCTATGCATCTGTTTCATCTGGACTTCTCGCTACGAGTGCGAGAACTATTCTCGATAGCCTCAACAGGATACCTAACGCAGATCGAAGAACACGCGTTGGATTTTTGGCTGTCGACTCTAGCTTACATTACTTTGCAATCCCTAAAGATACCCAGGAGAACAGTGAGACCCAAATGCTGGTTGTTAGTGATTTGGATGAGCCATTCCTTCCTGTTCCTCAGGATCTCTTGGTCCCCCTCATTGAAAGTCGTCTTAGTATCGAAAAATGCCTAACTTCACTTCAAACGATGTTTCAATCGAACCAAAGTAGCGGATCTTGCATGGGCTCAGCTTTACGAGCCGGACACAAGTTAATCTCGCCTCTGGGAGGCAAGATTGTAGTCATTTCGGCTTCCCTTCCTAACATAGGATACGGTAAACTCGAAATGCGAGAGGACAAGAAAGTCCTCGGCACATCAAAAGAAAGCAGTCTTTTGCAGACAGGAAATAGCTTCTACAAAAGCTTTGCTGTCGAGTGTTCAAAGAACCAAGTTTCGATTGACATGTTCCTTTTTTCATCTCAATATCAAGACGTTGCCTCGTTAAGTAACTTACCACGATATACAGGAGGTCAAACGTATTTCTATCCTGGCTGGAATGCGGGGAGAAGCGAAGACGCTATTAAGTTCGCTTCTGAATTCAGTGACTATCTATCGGCTGAGATTGCATTAGAAGCCGTCCTTCGAGTGCGGGCTACCACTGGGTTAAGAATGAGTACATTTTACGGGAACTTTTTCAATCGTAGTTCTGACCTCTGCGCATTTCCAGCGTTTCCCAGAGACCAGAGCTATGTTGTTGAGGTAGCTATTGATGAGAGTCTAACGAAGAATTTTGTCTGCATGCAAACTGCAGTCCTTCATACAACGAGCAATGGCGAACGAAGAATTCGTGTAATGACATTAGCCCTACCTACAACCACCAATCTCGCTGATCTATATGCGTCAGCCGATCAATGTGCCATAGCAACTCTTTTCAGTCACAAAGCTGTTGAACGAGCTTTGAGCAGTGGGTTAGAATCAGCGAGAGAAGCTCTTCAATCGAAGCTGATCGAGCTCTTTCAGACTTTCAAGAAGGAACTTGCTGGTGGTAATATGGGAGGTGGTGGGTTACAATTCCCTGCAAACTTGCGGGGTCTTCCAGCTCTGTTCCTTGGCTTGATAAAGAATGTTGGGCTTCGTAAATCAGCTCAAATACCATCTGATCTTCGATCGGCAGCTCTTTGTCAGCTCTCAACCTTACCTCTTCGACTCCTTATGCAATATATTTATCCGCGTCTATACTCACTACATGACATGCCCGATAATGCCGGTATTCCTGATCCAGTAACTAATCAGATTGTCCTCCCACCACCCCTCAATCTTTCCTCAGAACGCCTTGTCTCGTATGGTCTTTATTTAATAGATGACGGACAGACGCAGTTCCTCTGGGTCGGAAGAGATGCCGTTCCTCAATTGTTGGCAGATGTCTTCGATGTCATGGACCGAACCAACCTAAAGGTCGGTAAGACTAGCTTACCAGAGCTAGATAATGATTTTAGTGAGCGGGTTAGGGCAGTGCTTCTTAAGAGTCGAGATTTCCGGTCAAGGAATGTTGGAAGCATTATTTTGCCGCACCTTTATGTTGTCAGAGAAGATGGAGACCCGAGCCTGAAGTTGTGGGCACAAACGCTCTTAATCGAAGATCGTGCGGATCAAGGGATGAGCTTTCAACAGTGGATGGGGGCTTTGAGAGAAAAGGTAAGCAAAAGATAAACTTCAAGGATTACCCCAGTTTTACTTATCATTGTGACAGGTTGTGCAGTAAGTCTTTGAGGGTGATTAATTTAGTATGGCATCGTAGCAATTTTGAGAAGACAAAAAATAAATATATCCATGAACTCATAAAAAACATGCCTAGTTCTATCTAGTTATTCAGTACTAGCCTACACTCCGCCGGCATTATCTTCATCCACCCTTAGCTCATCAACCAGAGGATTTCATGTACTAGAGTGGCGTAGTCGGTCAAATCTAGGCCCTGTCATATCTCGGTTAGGTTCTTAGTAACCATTCATTAATCAACGATCCCGAGCAAGAACTTCGATGTTTTTGAAGAAGTGCCAGTATAAATATCTAATAATAAAACATTAGAGCGGTAAACCTTAGACAATTAGACTACAAATCTGTTTATGGTAGAGTATGGATTTTGAAGGAGAGGGTGTATCAATTGTCGTACAGTCATCAGGGTTCAAGTTACTTCTAAGACTCGTATCTAAGGATTGTGAGCCTTGGCATAAGAATACATGTATATGACTTCTACTGTCCAACCTTCCGAAAAACCAACATGCGGCTATTACACCGACGTTTTATTATTATCATGAATCCCACCTGTCCTCATCTTATTCCAATGATGAGGGCTATCCTTATTTATTATCTTCAAAGTAATCAACACAATCATCAAGCAATCCTTTTGGGGATAGAGCTCTTGATCGCTTCATCATTGAATACGAATTCCTCATCATTTAGCTGGCGCCAAAGAGTGATGAAAATGGGTCGCTGAGTTAGTCTCTGAGCTTTCATCCCCATGTCTTTAGTTCTTGTTCAGGTCCCCTCCTTAAGACTTCTCATGATTGTAACATGAAATTTCTCGAATCGGGCCTGGAGTCGGAGCGGTGTTGCTGATTGTAGTCACTCTAAATTTAAGTCTTTCTTCTCTCACGGCTTCAAAGTGATTGATCACAGCAACGTATTGCTGGATAGCGCTTTGCTTTTCCAGGGGCTTAAAAAGTCAATGGCTATTTTGAACCTCATCAGCTTGACGTCTGAGGGCTTTAGCTTCTTTTGTCTGTCAGATTTCTGATCACAGTGCGTGTGCTATAATTGTGTGCTTGATTCGGACGAGGAGATGGCGCTCACCACGCATCGAACTTCGTTCCTCGGACTTGCACCAGCTTTTCGGCGCACAGACATCTGTGAATGAGCATGGGTACTCAGAAAAGCTGTTATGGCTTGAAATAAGTTCTGTCCTCGATTTACCGGATCTAATGTCACAAGAACACACATTACTTACTTACCCCTAACTGTAAGCAACGCAGAGCACATGTATATGTAATCAGTCTCTAAGGGATCCCTTCTTCAATAGTTCAATTATCTGCCTGCCATTGATACTAAAAATTTCTGTTTCAAGATGTTGATGGACAGACGAGATGCCGGTATTCTTTCAACCATCTCAAATACCATCGGATTTCCGCATTTTAAGCTACTACCGAGTACATTTCTCAAACCAAAAAATATAAACATGTAACTACTTTAGGTGACGTATGATTAGATGCATTATTACTTGTGATGCGGGAAGAGTTCAACCGGAGCGGAGACGATCGTCCCGAGGAACTAAGCAACTAATTACATGTACTAGTTAGTACTCATTAGCAGATGTCAAACATGGAGAACTTCAAAGTACGCATAGAGATGATGTGAAGTAAATCTCGTTTCAGAAGAATTATTTTGTTTCAATCGTAATTATGCTCGTGGAAGCTCAAGGTGACTGAGTAAAGACAGCACTTCTCCTCAGCTGGAAAATATACATTTCGAGCTTACGATGAATTCGCCATTTTGTCCATTTATGCAGGCTATTTTTGGATACCAACTACGGTACTAAAAAAGCTGCAACGTGGTTGGGAGGGAAAGGGAGAACATTGCTACATACAAGGGACCGAGCGTTCCTGGGGTCCTGGAGTCCCTAATTATTGAACAAGCCGGTTGTCTTGTGCAGAAAGTCAGACAGTCTAACAAGAAGGAAATTGACCTGAATTTCCTGCTTTCTTCATCTCATCTGAACACAAGCAACCAGTCGAATTGATTAATAGTAGTTTTGAATCTATCTGTCAAAGGCGAGCTCTACTGCTCGGATCTTTCTAGCCGCTTTTGCTTTGACACGACCCAAGAGCTGCCCTGCCTGAAAGTCAGGCAAGCAAGACGAAACTACTCCGAGAAGGAGAAGAAGCTCTTTACTACGCTTCTTTGAAAATTTGACAACGCTGGTCCGAATTTCCTTGCGAGCGACTCTTTCTCAACTATATTGTCTTGAGATTTACCACAATCCATTCCTGGGCGACCTCTGTGGGTGACCACTCAAGATGTCTTCCCGCGCCCCCAATCCTACCTCAGGATCGCGCAAGATCTCTTTCAATGTAAGCGAGCAATATGACATCCAAGATGTCGTAGGAGAAGGTGCTTATGGAGTTGTCTGGTGAGTCTTCAACCTCAATTACCCCGCAATTTGGCTTGTCATGGATTGCTTCTCACAACGCTTAATCACCACATACCATGATATATTGGCCGAATGGCTTTCCTAATGAGAATTTCTGTAGCTCAGCGCTCCATAAGCCTTCAGGACAAAAGGTTGCAATCAAGAAAATAACGCCTTTCGACCACTCAATGTTTTGCCTGAGAACTCTGCGAGAAATGAAGCTACTGAGATACTTCAACCATGAGAACATCATTTCCATTCTCGATATCCAAAAGCCTCGTAGCTATCAGGAGTTTACCGAAGTATATTTAATTCAGGTATGTATACGTATGCAAGTAAAGTTATTTGTAAAACTCACAGTCAAATAGGAGCTTATGGAGACCGACATGCATAGAGTTATCCGCACACAAGACCTGTCTGATGATCATTGCCAATACTTTATTTACCAAACGCTACGAGCCCTGAAAGCAATGCATTCTGCAAATGTATTGCACCGTGATCTTAAGCCATCTAACCTCCTCCTTAATGCCAACTGTGATCTCAAGGTCTGTGACTTTGGCCTGGCCCGGTCTGCCGCTTCACAAGAAGATAATTCTGGCTTCATGACTGAATATGTCGCTACACGCTGGTACCGTGCGCCAGAGATCATGTTGACTTTTAAAGAGTACACAAAAGCAATCGATGTATGGTCTGTGGGGTGCATTTTAGCAGAAATGTTGAACGGAAAGCCTCTTTTCCCAGGAAAAGATTGTATGCATTCTCTTATTTTTGCATATAATCTTTATCTAACATACTACCGTAGATCATCACCAATTGACCCTTATCCTCGACGTTCTCGGCACGCCTACCATGGAAGATTATTATGGAATTAAATCTAGAAGAGCTCGAGAGTATATTCGCTCCCTTCCTTTCAAGAAACGGATTCCTTTCAAACAGATGTTCCCAAAAACCACTGATTTGGCGCTTGATCTACTGGAAAAACTACTGGCCTTCAACCCTGTTAAACGTATCACAGTCGATGAAGCGCTACAACATCCTTATCTGGAGCCCTATCACGACCCTGAGGATGAGCCGACTGCTCAGCCAATTCCCGAAGAATTTTTCGACTTTGATAAGAATAAGGATAATCTAAGCAAAGAGCAGCTGAAGGAGTTGATTTACCAGGAGATAATGCGGTAAATCTGTAAGAGATGAACAGAAAGCAGAGATGATTTTACTGGTGAAAGATCCTGTTTGAATGAGATAGAAATTTCGTGGCAATGCTGGATGGAATGAAATTGGTACAAAGATAGTGATACTATGATAATATACAATTAGTTGCATAGTGGTCGACTAGAAAGGAGTACTGGAAATATACCAAGTGTTCAAATCTTTAGGCATAAATTGATAAACAAAATCGGAGTAAATCGGCTGGGCATAGTTGGAGACTGATTCTGCAGTACTAAGTTATAGAGCTTGAAGAGACAGAAGAACCTTTGAGGATTTCTCTCAAACGATCCTCTCTCTTTTCTTTCCATGCCTTTTCCATGGTCTCAATCTTACCTCCTACGATCTCAACAGTCGCTGGCTCCATCAGTAATGTTCCTCGCGCTACTTTGCACCCCTTTCTCAGCCATAGCTTACAGCCAATATTGACACTAGGCGGATATCCAAGTTTATCTATCTTTTTCAACTCAAATGCCCATGCTTTAGTTCCTTTCCAATCCTGAAGAATTAACTTGTACGGGCCATGATCTCGCTTATTCTGTGGGACACTGGACTCAGTCTGTTGCGTCGCCGCGGACGACGGATCTTGATCGGCAGCCGGAACCACGCGAATAATCTCACGCCCTTTCGTTGTCTCTCCCTTGCGCTCCGCCTCGAGCGACTCGACCTGATCCCACTTCGAGCGACCGAGATCTTCCATCTCGAGGAGTTGCACGAAGACGTCGTGCGGCAGGATCGTGGTCGCGTGGCGCAGACTCCCGAGGTCCAGGGGCAAGTATGGGGCCGTCGGGGCGAGGATCGGAGGGGCGCTGCCGCTGATGTCGGCGCTCAGCAGCCGGTGCTTGAGCGTGGCCGCGACGGCGGCCAGGGGCTGGGGCCGGGTGCAGCTCGTCAGGATGGCGGCCAGGAACGCGGGGTGTGCGACGGGCAGGCCGAGGGTCGGGAGCATGGCGGAGAGCTGGCTGATGGTGGGCGCGGCCATAATTCCGACGGTCGATGAGCGGCGTGCTGACGTCCCTGATGGTGACCCACTATGCGCGTGGTGGGATTTTCTCGCGCTTCCCCGAACTCGGAATTCCAGGATGACGTAGACACGGCGAATCACTTGTACATGTACAACACGTCCCTTACTTAATCTGCACTCGTCGGCCATGGGGTCACCTGACTTCAAACTCTATTCGTGTACGGCCTCGCGGAAGTTGTGGGTGCGAAGCGTCGAAAGACCCTCCTTCCAAAGTTATTATCTAGATATGCCACTTCAAACCCCCATCCCTCCCCCGCTACACACCTCTGCCTCTAAGGGTAGAGAGGGATGTCTGATAGAGATACTACTATCAACGACCTTCGCCGCCAATAGGAACGAGGAAGCTACCCTCATGTTCCAAAACATTGCATGCATTCTTGACGATGCCATCAGCGAGGGCCATCTCCCTCAGCACCTCCGAAAGCTTTTCCGTGAGTTCGTCGTGGACCTCACCAGCGTGACCCGTCGCCACTTCGATAGCGATGTCAGAGGCATAACCCGTCCTCTCCACCCTTACTCTACTCCGCATCCAGGCTCAACTCTTCCGACAAATATCGTGAATCCAAACGTTGCTACCTTCCCAGCTGTTACAGCTGTCGCACTTCCGAAATGACTTTCTGCATACGCATCAGTCGCATCGGCACCTCACCAACCCCTCCCCCCCTTCGACAAAGGTTACTGTTGACAACCGAATTTTAGTCCGGGTTGCCCCCAGGCACCCGTGCTTGAGCATGTCTCCATATGCAACCATGCTCCATCTGAACTCGTTTCTGAAAGAGAGGCTTATTCGTGAAATACAAGTCAACAAAACAGGGTTTGCCCTTTGCCCTGTTTCCATCACCGCTCAAGAATCTCTTGCAGCTCGCATGAGCGAGATTGAAATTTTCCTCTCCACCCAGGGTGCCTGCTAACTAGAGAAACCGTCAAACCATGTGACCTATCTGATTTTAGTGGTGCCACGCTCATATGCAAGCTTTGACGACTCCAATTTCATATCGATCCCAATAACCGCAGAGACAGTATCTGAAGCTCTAAGGGAACTTACCAATATGTCCCCAATAAGTATCATCAAGCCCCGCAGTTCACTAGATGAACAATACACATATCACAAAAACTGGGTTGCCCTTTTCCCCGAAGGATCATTGTCCCTCTCGAGAAACCTACCACTCTTTGGTGTCCGAGTTCGCTCAGAGCTACTCCCTAGGAAAATTAGAGCCCCAAAATTTGGCAAATGCTTTGGCTGGTATAATGAACGCGCCTGCTCTAGATCCCACCGCTGCAGACTATGCGGATCAACCCAACATTTGGAAAGCGGCCACTCGTCATGTGATCAGATAAAGCCCCATCAGTGCCCTCCAAAATGCGCCAACTGTCACGGCCCTCACCCGGCTGACTCACTAGAGTGCCTCCTCTGGCCTAAAAAGGATAACGCCATGCCTACTAATGCTCAGGCACAGCAGATAAGACAAGCAGCATCAGCGGCGAGACTGAGATTAAAGGCTGCCCTTTGTGGGGTACTATTGACTCAGCCTACACCAGACTCTAATGAAAGTATGGAGGACGCTCCTCAAACCCCCACTTCAGTTCGCAACCTTTTCATGGAAACTTCATCCTTATCACCCGGCTGCGATACGGTTCTGGAAAGACCTAATCAAGAAAAACGCGATACTAGCCCAGCTCAAAGTGCTTTATGAGGAATATGCCTTATTACTCGAGTATACTTTCACTGAATGTTGGGGCGCTGCTCGTCCACACATGAGATAGCTCTCGAAACCGCTTTCAAAACTAACTCAGATATCATACTGATACAAGAACCATACATTTTCAAAGACTTGGCTCGCAGAATAAGTCGTTCACACCCCTCTTTTGACTGTTTCTCTCCAATCGACAACTGGTCTGTTCGCCCACGCGTCCTGACGTACACTAGAAAGGAATCTGGACTTAAATTTCCTCAAATTCGGCCTTTTAACGAGGAACGTGGAACCGGGGATATTCTTTTTCTCATTGTCCATGCTCCTCGCATTCCCTCTATTATTGTTGCAAATATATACCGTGCCCCCACTGGAGCTACTAATCCAGGTGCAGGTCTAGCCACACTCCTTTCATTTTCTGATGACTCGCTCTCGCCCTCGTTCATCCTTGCCGGTGATATGAACCTACACCACAAACTCTGGCAACCATCGTTAACTGGCCTCTCTTCCCCTAATGCGGAAGCTTTCATTCATTGGCTCGACTCAAAGCAACTTCACTTAATATCAGAGCTTGACACCCCCACTCACAATCGTGGCAATGTCTTAGATATTTGCTTTGCTTCCAACCAACTCATAGCCAGGCGAACCTCGGCCACCGTCCAGTCGGATCTTGATGCAACGTCAGATTATTTGCCTTTACTAATCACTGTCCCTAGCGTAGACTGAGGAACGCCTTCCATCCCTAGGCTTCGCTTTACAACAGTAGATGACAAGATTTTCCATTCTATTCTTCAGACACAACTTGCTGAATTAGGACCCATCGATAAATCACAAACTGGACTATAGAAATGGGCGGAATAATTAATTCTAGCACTGTATCGTGCTTACGCAGGATCTGCCAAAGCCCAACTCCCTCATAATAAAGGTCAACTCTGGTGGGACAAAGACTGTAAGGAGGCAATGAAGAAATAGCGTGACTTAGCCCGCTCTCAGCTACCTACGGACGCTGTTAGAAAAGATTTCGGAAAAATGGTTAAAAAAGCAAAGAACGCCTTTTACCGTAAAAAGCTGGAAGACGCCAATAAAGCCCAAGACGCCTCCCATATAGCGAAATGGCACAAGTCAAAAGGAAACTTTCATATCCCCCCTCTCATCGACTCACTTTCTCTTAATTCTCCACCGGATCAATCTAATGAAGAGAAGCGGGACGTCTTATTTAACAACCTATTGCAGAATCATTCAAACGTAGAAGACACCCCTCCAGCCTCTCAAGCAGTCGCAAGAGTCGCTCTCCCCTTCCCAGAGCTTACGCTAGACGAACCCTCTAACGCTGTTCTCAATGCCGGCAATACTAACCCTGGCAAGGATGGAATACCAACAGCAGTGTTGCGGCGAGCATGGCCGCATATTTCAAGGCTAATCCTAGAGCTCTTCCAGTCATGCATTGACACTGACCATCACCCACAATGCTTTCGTAGGACAATTTTGATAGTAATTGGAAAGCCTAATAAAGCGGATATGTCGTTGCCTAGGTCCTTCAGACCCATTGCACTACTATCTGTGCTTGGTAAAAGCCTCGAAAGATTGGTCGCAAGACGCATGGCGTGGACCGCCATTAGATTCAAGGTGATTTGTCAGCAACAGTTTGGGGCGCTGCCGCTACGTTCCTCGGTCGACCTAACGACGTGCTTCACCCATTATGTCGAAATTGCCCTAGCCAAAGGCGAGAGGGCTACAGTGGCAACTCTGGATATCAAAGGAGCATTTGATGCTGTACTCCCGGGAAGACTTATCCGCCGCCCCAGAGAACAAGGCTGGCCAGCTCATCTTTGCAATTGGATAAGTTCTTTTGCAACAGGTAGGAAGGTCTGTATCCGCCTCGACTCAGAAGAAGGTACGCCTAAAGATATCAACTACGGTCTCCCACAAGGATCGCCTATCTCACCGATCCTGTTCATGCTATACACATCTCTATTCAGACTCGATAACCTCAAAAAAAGTTTTGGTTACGCAGACGATGTCGCAATTCTGGAAACTTCACCGTTTCTAGATACGAACGCTAACAGAATTAGAACGGCAGTCAATCAGGTTGTATCTTGGGGTACGTCAGAAGGGATAACATTCGATCCAGGAAAGTCAGAACTACTCCACTTCTCTAGGAGGCCTAGAGACAAAGGAGTTGGCACGCAGGTTGTTTCAAATTCTTTTATAATCGTAGAGAATCCTGCACGCCCCTACCTCAAATGGCTAGGAGTGCATTTTGATCGGAAGCTATCTTTCCAAGCATCATGCTCAAATACAAACCGCCAAAGCCCTAAAAGTAGCACGAGCCACTCGCTGTTTTGGGTATACGATTTCAGGGGTTCCTCTACATTTATCTAGACAAGCCGCAGTTGCATGTGTTTTACCAATTGCACAATTTGCCGCTGAGACATGGTGGCCGTGCAGAACAAGGAAAAAAGGTCGAAAAATCGTTAGCAATAGATTCGGCGGTCATTTAGCAGTCCTTGATAAACTTTACTCTATAGTCGTAAGAGCAATACTACCAGTCTATCGAACCACTCCTTGCGCCGCCCTACTTCGAGAAGCAGGGCTTCAACCTGCAGAGCTGGCTCTGGACAATATTTAAATCCGGGCTGCCATACGAACTCGTAGAATCGACTCACGACACCCTCTGTTTGTGCGAGGCCAAGACTCTACTCGCCTCCCGGCGTTATCTTGATTTTCCCGCTTGATTAAAAATTTACCCCTTTCTGAGCGAATTGATCCGTTGCGCCTTCCACCTTGGGCAATAAAAGAATCAGAACAGGGTTCCCAAGCCCATATTGGGTTTATCTCGGAGCCAAAGGAACTTAGGGTGATCAATTTTCAGGAATCCCTTCAATCGCTTCCCAGGAATGACCTCCTAGTATACAGTGATGGCTCAAAGCTACAGGATGGTCGTGGTGGCGCTGGATTTGTGATCTTCCAGCTTGGACAGCATGTATGTTCAAAAGCATACCGATTGGGTAAACTTCGGGAAGTATATGACGCCGAAGCTTACGCTGCCCCTCAAGGTATAAAGACAGCAGTCAACCTTCCAACTGCTCGCTTCGCCAACGATTTACGGGTATTCCTGGATAACTAGAGAGTAGCAGGCAAGCTTTACACAGAATCCTTCACGTCTTCCTCTCAACAGATTTTTCTAGACGCTGTGGAGGTTGCGAAGTCATGGAAAACCCGATATAGACTGCCTCACACTCAAGAAGGCTAGGTACGAATTAGATGGGTAACAGGTCATGCCGAAATGCTAGGGAATGAACTAGCTGACTTGGAGGCAAAGAAAGGCGCTGAAATGCCTACTCCGAACCTTACACCCGTGTCATCGCTCGCATCTTTGCGACAATAGAACTCCATTCGGACACTTGACACTCGTGACATATGGTAGAAAGGCCACGCCCCAGCCTCGTATGCACATCTAGGATTAAAAACCGCGCCGATCGTCCCGAAAGAAGTTCTTCTCGGCAGGAAAACATTGGGCCACCTTATTGCTGCTAGGACGGGCCATGGAGATTTTGCAACATATCATACCCGCTTCAAAAACCTAAATGCCAACATTCGCTGCCGCTGTGGATCCCTCAAGACTCCAACACATATTTTTCTGCAGAATTATGCGGCGCCGCAGTGATCGCCCAGCAGGTCCCATTCAGAGGCTCATCCCATACCTGTTTGGCACTCCGAAAGGAGTTGCTGCACTTGCAAAGTGGCTCGAAAATACTCGTTTTTTTTTGAGAGCATCTGCCCTCGTTGAGTATACCACACATAAACTAGTTTACATTAGTTTCCTGTCTTTTCTTCCGCTATTTTCTCGTTTTGATGGGGGCTCCAGGGAGTGGAGCGGGTTAGCGGGCTGTGTAATCGTCAGCCATGAGAAGGGGGTGGTCTCATACTTTAACCAGGACTCATCCATATCGATCCTCTGTGCGCAGTTTAAAATAACGCTGCGCAGCATTGTATTTTTAGTTTCTTTATAAGCCATAAATCCTAGAGCCCCGGCTCTAGCGTCCTATGTCCCCAAAGGGGATATGGCTCACGTTTCGATGGACACATGATCCTAGCACAGACGTTAGATGGTAAATAATGATAAATACTGTGTGCGAAGACATCGTGGCGATTTGCGATATTACTTCCCATGAAACAACATGAATTCTAATTATGTATCATGTTGAAGGTTAAAGGTACAGAGCATATCACGTGCTAGTCGGGTGACGCGGTATACGGAAGGAATGGTGATGAACGAGTAAGCGCCAGACTAACGCGTGTACTATAAAAGGACTCGCGGACGCGCAC